>JAUUEB010233162.1:0-29524 GCA_032362205.1 Clione limacina | reverse complement strand
ACGGGGAATGCCCCCCCCCACCCCGGCCCCATTTCGATCCAAAATTCTCGAGATTTGCACAATGTTTTACTTATTTTCAAAATTGTTGCTGCTTCGTGGCCATTGATCATCATTTGAGATTCAAAGTGCCCTAAATTTGCACCATTTTTAACTAATCTCAAAAATTTCGGTCGCTTCGCGGCCATTGTTTTGATTACATCATTTCAAAATCCTGGCTACGCGACTGCCCTAGTCACTTTCTGTAACATAAGTTACTCTGACTATAGATGATAACAGTTTGAGATTCCAAGGAAAAAAAACAATTATTAGCAAGACAGAACAAGATGTCTGCATTGTCTATGAGAATTATTGGACTTCCTGGTTATAACGCTTATCATTTGACTCTGTTGTGTTGTTCAAATGCTCCCTCGTCCCTCCCTTGCCAATTAGTTATTAATTAATATAAAATCGTCACACATAAATTCAACGATTATCTAGATATTGTCAAAAGTATCCACTTACCCATTTCGAAGGGCGTAGCTATGGTCAATGTAAGCAGGCGCGTAGCCAGGTGACATGGGGAAAGCGCCCTCTCCCATTTGAGATCCAAAATGCTCTTAATTTGCATAATGTTTAACAAACATCGAACATGTCTGCCGCATTGCGGCCATTGATTTAATAATATCCAAGCCCCCCCCCCCCCTTTAAAATCCTGACTACACGCCTGAATGGAAAGGCAGATTCAGCGAGACGTGAAAGAAAAAGGCAAAACATTTCTGATCATAAAATTCCTACAGAAGACGTGGTGGCCTCGGGGGTAATGAACTTACTTCACATTGAGAGACCATGGGTTCAGATCCGGACGATGAATCGTGTTAGTTACCACCTCCACTGGACTACAGTCCTTGATGTGGATGTTAATAAGGGAGTACTTATAGCTAAGAAACCTTTTTTGGGTACTAAAAATATTTTTATTTCTATTCAGTATCAAATAGTCTTTTTGAAACTATGAACTTCTATATGAATCTCAATAAGAAGTATGACTTTTGTCCAGCACACATTTGTACTCTCATTGGCTTTCTAAATTCGAGAATAATTAATTGCATCAAAGTTTCATACGCGCCCAATCTCCCAGTTGAGAAGTAAATAATCTTATCAAGGTGGTTGGCTTTGTTTGTCCTTAAAAAGGTTAACCACCTGAATACGCTAATTGTTTACTTTGTTGGTTTACATAAAACTGATGTTTCAAATTTCCCTCTTATTTTACATATTGAAGATAAAAGCGATTAAATGAACAAGACGAGGACTAGAATAGAACAATGTAAGACGATAATATTCTACATACATCTGTGTTAGAAAAGTCATCAACCCCTTCTTCAGAGGATAAAAAGTCACCAACCCCCAAATCATAGATAACCTCTATGTTTCTAACCCCTTTCCCAACCCCTTCTTCAAAAGACACGGTAGTCACCCACCCCTGTCCAAACCCCTTCGTTAACCACTGTACGGTTTAAGAAACTACCAGAAGATTATTTTTCATCACGTTGGTTTCTACGACAAAAAGAACCTTACGCGGGACTAAATATCACTCAATGTAACATTGCTTTTCATATTCGTAAATAGATGTGCATTCGGTACCTTCTTTAAACCATAGTCGGGAGTGTGTTTGTACACTTTGCATCTACAGAGGTCGATGTAAGTGACCATTCGCATTATCAAAGTCCGTCGGCCGCCATGTTAAGTGTCATACTTCCTGTGTGAGCCTCGTGCGCAGCTCGCAATCTTCCCCTGCTCATTCCGGTCACAGTTTTTGTTCAGCCAAGCTCGCAATTGACATATGTCGTCATCTCAAGAGGTTTTGAGGTATAAAACATTCGCCTACCAAATGATCGCAGCATTGATTCAAGCAACGTTTAGTTAGGAAGACTTCAGCCTACTGCAAGCAATTTTGTGACTAAGTATTCATACGCCAGTAAGGATGACCTACTGCACTATGTTCTCATCAAGCTCAACTCAGCACATGGGCTCATGTGTCCACATCTGCTAACAGTTAATTATGACGCCAGTGGACTTAGTTGTTCATATCTTCAAGATGGTAATACGAAACTCACTTATCTTTGTCGCTAAATAGCTCAGATTGTAATTGTAAATGAATCCATTTTGACATAACATTAATGTTTAAGGCCAATGACCAATGCTCTAAAGCGTTTCTTATATTATTAAACCATTTCGTATCTAGATTCTATTAACCAGATGGATAATTATTAGTTTTAACATATAAAGTAAGGATAATATAAAAAACAGTTGAAATCAAAATGATGAATCTAGAAATAACTGTAGTACAAATGATATTGGTAACAGTAAAGTTAATAGTTTAATATAACGACATTTACTATCCCTTTCCATGATCAAACAAGTGAATAGTTTGTTATGTGTAATCTTTGTTTTCAACTTAAACGCTATCATTAAGATATCGAATCCCTATAATTCTGCACAATATGCTAACATTTTAAAATATCAATTCGAATTGCATTTTTAAATCAATAATCAATAATCAATACAAACAAGATTTATGTGTCATTTTTAAATTAATTTTGTGCAAGAAAAAAGTCATTTATATTATATGGATTTAAACTTAATAAGTGTTCAGCACAATTCGTCGACAGATATCCATAATATGTTCTTAATTATAATGATTAAAGATAAATAAATTATAAATAAATAAACCAGTGTATTAGTTAGTAGATTGCCTCTTCAATATATCGTGTGTTATCAAGTGAGTATTACTATTGCTAATTTATTCTCATTGTTTTACTTGCTAATGATATAGCGATTGTGTCATTTTATCATCAATGTCATGACCTCCTTACATGTGCATCCATATCATGTATTTCATATATCCTCATCTCCATAATCGTTCATCATATTATCGTAATCATTACTCAAACATCATCATCATCATTACTCACATAATCCTTATTATTGCCAGTCTCTTCTGTCTAACCCCTATTATCATCTTTTTAATCCCGAAAAATAGACCTCCAAATTGATAAATGACATAAAAGCATTCTTAACTTGGATGACATTAACAATTTAGATCGTTTTGTTATTTTCTGAACAATATTTTATATACATCTTATATTTATATAAACAAAAACGGCTTCAACATAATACAATTGTTTGAACTATTTTTTTTAGAAAATCGTATTTAATTGTATAATAACTTACTTTGTAGTGATATTGTTACAATCAGTTGTTAAACGCATAGTATTATTTCTATTCATGAACTCAATCGATAATTACAATAGGAAGTAATAAGATGGTGTTTAACAATTAAAAAAGTAATACTTAAAACTCGAAACAAGCTTTCGTGTAATGGATTTTTGTAATATATAAAATTAAATTTATAATTGCGTAGTGTTTAAACAACATGATATGTGTCATACATTGTCTTTTTAATTATCATTAATAATCGACATAAATACAGTAGCCGTAAATTAAACAGCATATTTCTGCATCCTAAAATAGTCCTACTTTTATAATTAACTAAAAGTTGAGAGAATGGTCATTGTGACGTACTGTCACATACACTTAGGTTCATACCATTTAGCATTTTTATAATGAATATCGCTCATTTATAAAGAAGCTTATATGTAAAAATCAGAAAATGTATTGACAATTGACAATACAATAAACTTCTTTATAGATCAGCGATAACATCAACTTAAGTTTATACCGAATTAAATGGCCAATATTAGAAGATGTTTTTTTTATAAACAGCCTACCAAAACCCCTGCTAGTTTTTACGAATTTAATACCCAAAAAATAACATATATCCCCCCACACACAAAAAACACACAGCACAATATAAACCAATAAAGTTTACTATTCAACTTAAATAAATTCAGATAGTGTTTCTAGTGTTTTCGATGTCCTTGTTATATATCTACCAAATATTTAGAAGATACTTACAAATTAAATGCTGTCTTTTTTGGAATAAAAGCGTTCAATGGATAAAATGCTCTTTGACTTTTTATGAAAAAATGAAACATTTATGTAAAAGGGTGCGAAATAAAAAGCATAACATGACCAATCATGTAACTATATAGTATTTGAATTAAACATTAAAAAACATAATAATCTTGTCTTAAGACGTCATTTTCTATTAACAGCTCAATGCACTTTTAATATCGTACCCTATGTGTAACCACTCTTCAACCAATTTATGTAAAAATAGCGCGTACCTAAATGTTAGTCAAACTTTATTTTAAGAAATGTCATAGCGCGTATACATAGGCAGAGACACGTTTATAAACACCAAATCGTTAAGGTAAAGATTCCCCAAACATTTTCTCCTTTCAACAAGATATCTCCCCGAGATATTATCTACTTCTTCGGATAAGCCAAAAATGATAGAGAGAAGAAAGGAACGAAATAAAACTAAAACCTTGTCGTAAACAGTGTGAGCATACGTAGCTGCTCACTCATAGCGCTCGCCGTGAGCTCGTTAGATTAACTTCACGTTGATACCAGCCCAAGCGTGGTGTTTTGCCTTGCTCCTACAAACTTAGCTGTTCGACTTTCTTTTAATTATATTTTTACCCTTTTTCCTTTTAAACTTGGCGTGGGAAAATATTTCAAATTTCTCCTGTCTTCGCTTTAGAACAGTAAGCGTAAAAGATGAAGGAAAACCAGCAACAAAAAGTAGGAATGTGAGTTGGTTAGAAAGAAAAGGGGAACTTGAATTGAGTAATAAGCAATAAAATATGATCTGTTTTGTAGATATTTTTTGGAGGAGTTTTTAAAAAACATGTTTGAGAGGATTGATAAAACAGGGACATAATATATACAGTTATGTAAGAAACATATTCCCTTTTACTTGCTAACATAGACTGATATAAAAATTGAGGAATATAAAGGGTGGGGCTTTTAACGGTTTTCTTAAAAGTTTAAAAATAGTATTGCTTTTGTTCTCTTGTGTTTTTTCTGAACATTTCAAGTTTGAGAAAATCTCGAAGAATTTTATAATTTTGATTGACCCCTTCTTTTTTAAAAAACGACCGACATATTATCCTTAATTCTTTTAAATATCAAAGATTGAGACGGCATACTCGATAAATGGTTCCCTAGTAAACAGTAACCATGCGGACAAGGGCAGTTACTCTGTTTAATGTTAGACATGAATTCTCTGCTTAACTGATACTGTCCAGACATATGCAGACGTACACCTACACACGTGTGTGGTATGCTTACTGTACTGCACTAATATATTGCTTAATTAACGGGAAATGTCGGCTACTGTGTAATTATATAGTGAGTAGGAATTTGGGAGTTCGCTGGCTTCCACTTTTTATTATAATGAAAAACTAAAGTATAAATAGTAGCCCCACCTCTGTGCCTTCTGCAAATTTATATTGATATCAACATATTACTATTATTTTTCAAATATTTGTAGACCCTTTTTTATATTATAGATTTGCAAAGACAAATTACAAATAGCATGTATTAGCACTGTTCGTATATCTGAATACTCGCGACACACGACTCGTTCATCAGTACTTCAGTCATGGGGAAGGGGAAGACATGGGGGAATGCTCCCCACCCCCCAATTTAACATCCAAAATGCTCTGAATTTGCTGAATTTATAACTCATCTCAACAATTTCGGTCGCTTCGTGGACATTGATTTGATAATATTAATGGATAAACCCCCCTTTTTTAAATCCTGGCTAGGCGCCTAGTAATTCAGGACGTAGAAAATGAAACAAATAATGATAGATAACCCATTACACCGATACACACATACAGAACACACACAATCACATGCAAAAGGAACGTGCGAGATAGCCTTGGTTGCCAGAAATCTTCAATTAATGTTGTAGCATTTTTATGAAAACACATCGATGATAATATCGACACTAAAGTTTACAGTCTTTTCTTCGTTTCCGCATTCTTTTGGGAAAAAATTGCTCATACAAATGTGTCGATCGACAGCTGATCTCAATAAATGTGCAAAACTTTGCGCTCTTTTCCCCGCCAAAAAATTGTATTCTCGCTTATTTATTTCTATTCTTTCTTTCGTCTGGTCTTGTTCTTTCGTTCTTTCTCATTGGTTCTATCAGAGTAAGTAATTTAGTTATCACACGTAGGTATTTTTACCTACGGTATCAGAAAATAGGGTATCCAATGTAGTGAGTTCCTTTAATTAACCATCAATGTTATACCGTATACACGATGATGAAATAGTATATCATTGACGATATTAGGCCAATTACACAATACATTCCCCTGTGGAATATTATATCGTTGGCAATATTAGGCCAATTACACAATACATTCCCCCTATGAAACGAACACAGCTACACAGTACACAATACTTATCAACCTACTTTAGATTTGACCTTGACCCTATGTATGTGCACAAACCACTCTTTAGTTGTCGAATTTTTTTCATACATTTCGACATTTAAATCCTCTCTACATGCACCTTTATTATAACAATTATATCAGGAGCACAATTATCTATAGGAAAAAATCAGCTATATTAGGTTCCAATAACTTGTTTGTCATATCTATTTAAAATGAACCTTATCGTGTCCTCATATGTAAAACTTTGAGGGAGAAGCGTTTCGGTGTAATCATTTAGGAGGGGAAACCCACATTGACCTCTCGTTTCTCAAGAGCATTGCAGCACGAAAAGTGAGCAAGGTTCACTCTGCCACTTTGTAGTGTATGAGCTAAGCACCACGTAGGTTGACGAGTCAAAAAAAATCTAGCTGTTCGAGTTCCGTCGTAAATCGAGAAGGGACGGAGACGTCTTGTGCAATAGAAGCATGCGTCTGCAAGTAGTGCATAGTGGCGGGATTCTAAAAGTGTGTGTGTGCTGTGTTTATGGCAGATATATAAACTCTTTGGATCTATAGAACTCTTTTGGATCTATAGAACTCTTTTAGATCTATAGAACTCTTTTGGATCTATAGAACTCTTTCCAACGGTTTCTTTGGATGCTCAAGGTGCTCTGTTACTTCAGCGTGGTATTCATTTTGATTAGAAACTGAAAGTATTAGTCCAATTTCGTCTGATCGTAATATATCTATAACATAGTATCGCAGTTCGGAGTCGTGATATCCAAAGTAGGTACTAATAATAATAATAATCGAAATATTAGATAAACACTAAATTAAATTGTGACGTCTTGAAGAATGATATTAAATTTTAAGATATAATAATGATAAAGTTGATTAATTTAAAGACATTATGATCAAGTGTTTTATGAATGATTATAACAACACTAACTGCATGTTAATAGAAATTCGTAAAAATAAACAACTGCGATTATCAATAACAAGATTCAATTATGATATGCTAAAAGTGATATTTATGATAAAATTGTTAAAGAAGGGGGGTTCACAATTGTAATGTTCATGGTAATATTTTCTCAACATTGACACGTTGAATTGTACATTAATAAATGAAAATATGATATGAAATTATTTATTAAAAATGACATTATTATAAGTATAGTCACAACAAGAAGGGTGAACACAATGTTAATTAATATTTCTTTTAAGTAATGTTCACTATTAACAACGCCTCTCAGATGTACGTTATAAGGATAATAAATAAATAGTAATATTAGTAACAGATTGATATCTCAAATGCCAATTGTGATTATAAAAATATGACGATGAAACGTGAAACATTTATAAAGACCCACACTGACATACGTAATACTGATACTTCTGGATAGGCCAACCTCTCTTATAAGCGTACATACACATTGATACACAAATATACCTATACCTACACACTGATAAACAAACATAACTACACACTAATACACAAATATGCCTACACACTAATGCACACACATACCTATTTACTGATTAACAAACATACCTACAAACTGATTAAAAAGTACCTACACACTGATACACAAAAATACCTACACACTCATTCGAAAAATACCTACACACTTATTCGAAAAATACCTACACACTTATTCAAAAAATACCTACACACTGATACATAAAAATAACTACACACAAATATCTACACACTGATACACAAAAATACTTACACACTTACTCAAAATAAACATATCAACACACATATATCCACTAATAACTATACACTTATACCAACAATTAATTACACACAGTCTACAAATAAACATAATATGTATTCAATAAGCATACTAACATTTTATTTTGTCAATAATTTCCAAAGGATTTTTTCCTATAATATCCTTATATAGGATTTAACATTATGAAGGGATCCTACACTTTAACTTGACTTTATCAACAACGACCTCTAATAAAAAGCCTTTGCTGGTAATTGTTATCATAATTGTATCATTCTATATTTCATCATTTTTATTTCATAAATTTATTTATTCATCAGACACTTAGTATCTTCTACTAATTATTTCTTAGCAGGATAATACATTCAACTTGTTTCTCGTACTTTAATGCCTTCATATTATCGTTTTCAATGTCATCTTTCCACATGTACACGCATCATCATTGTTATCATCTTCACCTCTCTTATTCGTCGTCATGACGTCATCGTCATATCTGATAAGTTTATTTTTCTTATCTGCTCTTCATTATTTTTGTTATCAACAATATCAACTTCATATCAGTTGTTTCATTGGAAGAAGATCCCTGTCCATCTTCTTCATCAATATCATTATCATCGCTATCATAACCAACACCATATCGCAAACAACGACATCGTCATCTACACAGCATCAGTGATGGTTCTCATTTCATTCACAATCTTCTCTCATTTACTAAAAAAAGCATCACCATCATCATCATCCCCATTTTTATCCTCACTTGCTGAAAACTCATAGAGTGCTCATGATGTGAGCGTCTAAAAATCGAAAGGATCAAACAGTCGTTCTGCAAGTCCCTGTTCATCGGGTCGTGCTGCTAAAACAGACATCACAACCTGCTTGAATGAGGACTTGCGGTCCGAGTATTCGACCCAGGAACTGTACCAGTCAATGCTATCATGCCATTGCAGCCATTGCTCTAAACATTGAAACTTAGGCTTGATTGCCCATACATGTATCACTTTTATATTACTTTTATTCATCTCTGAATATTTAAGTCATGTTGCTATTCTTCTTTATGTCAGTATAAATCATCATTTTCATTTAATTGGTTTTCTTATGTGTATCATCATTATTGACATCAAATCGTTTTCTATTGTGCTGCACATTGAAACGTCACTAGGCAATAAACATAAAAATGATTTTTTTTTTTTTTTTTTTACGTTAAAGTTGTAATATGCAATTCATTTCAATTTTTACATAATACCCTCTGTCAATCTAATGTAAATTCTCGAGCACATTGATAAATATAATGATAGTGAAAATCGAAAGGACCAAACAGTCGTTCTGCAAGTCCCTGTTCATCGGGTCGTGCTGCTAAAAACAGACATCACAACCTGCTTGAATGAGGACTTGCGGTTCGAGTATTCGACCCAGGCAATGTACCAGTCAACGGTACCCTGCCATAACAGCCATTGATATAAATATTTAAACAAAAGCCTCATTCTGGCAGGTTGTGAAGACTTTTTTTCTGCAGCACGACCTGATGTACATGGACTTGTAGAACGAATATTTGATCATTTCGATTTTCATACCAGCAAAAGTTACATTAACTATGTAATAACTACATCTAATAATTGTTTTGTATGGGTTAGACAATATTGTTGTAGGTTGAAGGTAGTTATTCAAATCAGTCAGTGACATTTACCAAAATAAGATTAAATCTTTCAGCTATTTTTGACTAAAAAGGATAATAATTATAGATCAAAATCAAATTATGTTTTAGATATTTGTGTCAGTGACTAAAAGATAAAATTAAACCTTTTTATTTTTCAAAATAGGACATTCTAAACAAAAAATAGTACTTATCAATCTAAGTCAAACAAGATAGTAGGGTGTAAGACTAAGCGGGGGTCTGTAGCATTACAACATCAGAAAGTTGGACAGAGCTTAAGCTTATCAGAACCACACTACGAGAATTGGATAACCAGTTCCCCAAGATGGATGTCTTGAACAATAGAAAGTGATTACGACCTCGTTTTGGCAACCAAAGGAATTTATGTATACTCTCTCAACTTCCACGATGATCACACCAAACGTCTATGCTGTGAAAAGATGACAATCTCAACAGCTTTCTACATATTATGAAATAAAGAAACTACAACTATGATGTTGTACTGATTATGTGAAAAAATGAAAAGAAAATATTATGAAGAAAAGAATAAAGTTTGAAAATATGCAACAAAATGTTTGCTTTTCATTTGTGGTGTTTCTTTTGCAACTATTTATATTTATGTGCATTTTATTTAAAGATAACTTGTGATTATGGTAAGGGTATACTTGGATATATTTGAAGAGCTTAGAAGAACGACGTTTGTCCCGTTTTGTTAAACTAGAACGGGACACATTTGTAGAATCCGATCTCTCTTTATAATAAATGCATGCTTTCAACCAATCAACGTCAATGGAAAGTACCTTTTAAAACGGAGGTTAATCCAAAAGCTAAGACTTTTTAATTTCGCTGTTTGCCCTTTTTCACAATTACTCAGATGTGACTTAACTTCGTTCTTGTTCTAAGCTCTTCTTTTTTCAGTGCAGCCTTGTTTATAGCAAGTATACACCAAACCACATTTGAGCACATTTAATCGTTTGTCACCTCAAATTCTGTTTACACACCAGGCTATGGAGTGGCATTAAAGATTTCCTATGATTTTTAAGCTCCAGGTGTAACTTATGTTGACACAACATTCCTTTTTAAGTTTGCATCTTAATGGATTCGAACTTTGAACCCACACAATTCAAGATTAAAATGGATATGTGTCCAGGTTCCCATTCTTCCGCGATTGTAATTGATTCCAATAGCATCTATAAACTTTTATTCAAGGATAAGTTTAGAAATAATTGATTTTGTTAGTGGTGAACTGGTTGACGCACGTGACGAGGTATAGGAAAGTTACTGGTTAAGGTCCTAAAATGAGCATAGTATTTGACATTTGGAAAGTAATTACTATACTCGAATATTTTATCGCTTGGAGTAAAGGTTTGCGATACCGCATAAATTGAACTTACATCAAAATCTTCACGAAATTCCAAATTAATACTTTAAAAAATGCTTCCAAAATAATACTCCAAGCGAAAATTAATACTTGAGTGCGGCTACATATAATTTCTCACCAAACAATGATAGTACAATTACGCGCAGCAAACGAAAAAATCAAATGATTTGGTTTACAGATGGCTGAGTACTCCCATTGTGCTTAGAAAATATACTCTGGTGAGCTTTTTTGAGAAATAAAGTCTTCCAAATTAACTGTTTTTACGAACGTGTCGATCAAACAAAACTCAAGTAAAAAAAAACATTAAACTTTGTGAGCTATTTTGTGACTGAGTACAGTTGACCGACATCTTGAATTAAGTTGTTTTCTCTTTGGTGTTTGATCAACAAACTCGTAAGTGCACTGAATTTGGAAGACTTTGTAATATACAGGTTAATTCCTTTTGGTTGTTAGGTGTATAAACTTCAATTGAAGAAAGAACCTGTCATGTGAGGTTTTCTATACCAAGTACCATTATGTCCATTGCTACAAGCAATTTTCTTTTTTTCCAAGCCACTGATGGGAGGGTATATTTTGACACATTGATCACTGACTATTTTGGTAGTTGCTTATTAAGTGTCGATGTTTACTTAATATTTTAAAGACGGTGGCTTAGAGACTAAAGGAACGTACTTGAAGCAAAGGAAATAATTCTGTTCAGATCAGATCAGAAAACAGTTTTCTGGAAATTTAACTCAAATGAGTGGAGTTGGCCTTACACTCGCTCAATTTAATACACTTTGAGCTTTGTTTACTTTGCTTAAGTAGACAATTTAAATAATGAATTATAGATAATTCATATTTTTGATTTGGATGCATAATGAATTCCAAACCTTTCAATCGTAATTTTTTTTATACGATATTAAGAGCGATGGGAGGTTCATGTTTGGTATTGAAGCTACTTAACTCAAAGCCTCTCAAAAATGTTGAAAACTCCAAACAGGCTTGAATTATCCGAATATTTGAGTTGTAATTTATATTCGTCAAAATAGGCTGGTTAGTCAAGGATTGACAAATACCGGATATGCGACATATTATATAGATATGGGAATATTACCAAATTAAGTCCTCACCAACTCTTTCAAAAATGCACCATGATAGTTTCTGTAATATGTCGATTAAAAAATACATTGTAAAACTACAAGACATATCAAATCCTTTCTCTTACTACCGAAGAGATGGTGTGGGCTTAATATTGTAAACATGTCAAATATGAAAAAAAAACTACGATATTTTGCATGGGCAAGCAAATCAGTCATATGGGTTTTGATATATTATTGTACAACTTTGACATTAAATAGAAAAATAATTGAAAAGATATTATCATCAAGTATTTTTCGTGTATTTGTTATAATATGCAGTTTTGTTTGGTGTCAAATACTTAAGATTCTACTTCCGGTTGTTGAATGACCCATACCATTGGTTTAAGGATATATAAACAAGACAAGAAGACAAACAATGGAATGTCATAAACAATCTTTTGATTACTCATTCGACAACTAGAAGTAGAATATCACAGCATTTTTACATCACACTAAACTGCATTTAATAACAATTACGTACGTTGCAAAAACCTAAATATCTATCCTTTTCCAGTTACTTTTTTATTGCATTGCAAAGTTGTACAATTATATAAAAAAAACGCTATATATTTATAAGTTAAGTCTGTGTAAGCGTTGTTCTAACTCTACCGTTACTTTTAAGTTAGTGCAATGTTGCCTTTAGTTAACGCCTTTGCCTCGCTCAAGATAGGTCCGTTGTTCTTATTTGAACAGTTCCAGGTGTTGTTGCCATTCTCACTGGCTTGGTGCTTTTTTCGGGTATAATTGTTGTTCCCGACTTTCATTTAATATTAGTGCACTGGTATCAAATACGGTAGGATAATGCGTACACTACTTAACTTATATATGTACACAAATAAAATACATGAAATGAATGAATAACCAGTTGTATTTATATATCAGGATATAATCAAATATAGTTTATAATAACAGTGTACGTTTAGGTGCGGGTGGCAGTAAAAGTTCACACAAAAAGACGATAGCAATTCCCAAATCGCTTGCCTAGGTTCCCTAGTTACCAAAACCGGAGTTGTTTTTAGATATGGTTCCCACGGTAGTTTATCGAGTATTTTCTGAAACTAATTCTCCTCCTTCAACACGAAGGCTTATTTTTGGTCAAAGCCTGCATTATTTTAACTGATAAAGTTAGACAGACCAACATGAGGTATTATAATACATAATAACAAATCGAAACTCTCAAAATTTGAGGAAATACAAATAAGCTTGATATCAACAGATTTTATCACTGAAATCATCTCTTTGGTTGATGAATTTAAATGATACGAGCACGTGTGTGTTTTATTTAGTTTCTCTAGAGTTTTATTTCTGCTAACTTGCATAGCTAATCATGTTTCCTAAATACAGTCTTGGGTGTTAAGCAAACCTTTTGTTAAAGTACCTTATTGGACAAACCTTAAATGTTAACTTTATTAATTATTACTTTTTTATGTTATAAACACCTTTTGATGTAAACGTTGCGCATACAACTTATCAATCAAACTTAAGGTAAACTCAATGCATTTTCTGTACAAGTAAAATGAACTTTTAAGAACCACGTTAGAATCTTAGAAATATACTTTTTACTTGAAGGATTGACATTTCCTCATTCTCTCGTTACTTTTGCCATCATGTCTTTCCAGTGAGAAAAAATCCTTCCACGTTTCCTCCCTTTTATTTATAGGGTTTGTAAACATTAAACAATTTTAAAACATAACCAAAATCACATGAGATTTTATAATTAATACTGTATTTTAAAGAAAACATGGTTGACCAAAGAACAAAAGAGAGACTGGAAAAAGTATTTCAATTTCTTTTCAAATTTTCTCCTTTTGAGGCGAAATTTCTTCCCGTCAAGAATTTTTTTTCAAGTGAAAACGCTGCTTAGAACGCTCATATGTTAACACCCTTGCAAAAACGGTTTATCATTTATCTTTAAAACACTTTATTCTCTATTTTCAAATTGGGACCTCTACTTTACTCCAGAATCGTTCTGTTATATTGACTGCTAGAGAGATCGTTGAAAGACTTTAGGCGATAATTTATAACACAAGTCTAACGAAGATATATCGAATAGTTTCATTTTGTCTATTAGTGGAACATTTACCATTCTATACATTAAGAAATAATGATTAAACCATTATTGGAGTGCTTCTGTGTGTGCCCGACATCATCGTATAACAATTAATACGGATAATACGGCGATTAGTGTCGTTCACTGTGACCCAATTAAAGAAGAACTTAATGGAAGGGAAATACAAAGTCTCAGTCAATCTCCGAAGGGACAATAATTCATATTCAACTATAGGGAACAATTTGCTTTTTCGGGTTTGTTTGAAAACTAAAATACATCAATGATACGTTAACAAAATGAAATACCAACATTTTGCAAGAGCAGTGTCCAATATTGGAATCGAACCAGAAACCTCAAACAAAGCAAGCAGTTGCAACTAGATCACGATGACCCAACTCGCCCCACATGGTTCACTTATGTTATTCCTATCTGTGCTATTAGACCACTTTGTTCTTGTGTTTCAAATCATCTTGCATGTATGTTAAGAGCATACGTTTACAGTCTGCAGTCTTTAACTCTCTTTTCTGTGGTCTGCAAAGCATACTATTTAAATAGTATATAAACAGGAGACATTAAGTGACATGTTAAGAAAGTCTATTTATGTTTGGAGTAAGGAAAGAGAAAGAAAACAAGCTAAGACGTGATGATAAAAAGGGCGCAACTTATCAAACCACTGTTTCCTAATTGGGTTAAAGTAGGTAGCAACCACATGCACATTATGACCTTTCCTAACCTGCTACTGGGGGAAATTGCCCTATTTACATTATCGTTTGGCCCTGATTATAGACTTGAGGCAGCAGGGAGTGGAATGCCACAGAGCGGAAGTCAGGACTATGATAACGTAACCAGCTGTAGAAGCCAGAGAATGGCACCAGGACTATAAAGAAATGGCTTACTATACGAGGGAACCGAGTTGTGCTTTGCATACTCAACAATGAATATTTTTAGACCCTAGGAATACCCCAAAAATAAGTTTTAAGATCACCAAAAACATACCTGTACTGTACTGACTGTCATTTTGAGGTGACCATTGGTCAAAAGATGAAAGTCCCCTTAAATTATTGGGAATTATCTCAAATTAAAGGTCTAGTCTAGCCAAGACATTTTTGTAACGAAGATGGTTTTTATTGAAATATAGCCAAGATAATTGAGTTTGAAAATCAAAAGAAATTACGAATTTATGATGCTTACTTGAACACAAGCAAACGTCCGCATATATTTTACACACATTCCCTCAAAAAATTTGTTGACCACACCCTGCACAATGTATTGGAGCCTGTTCACGTATGAGTGATGCAGTCCAGTGGGTATATTATTCGATAAACATGTCGAAGTCTGCTAGTACACAAAGCTGCTAGTACATGATGAAGGGGTCTACCAATTAGACGGAAGAAGTAAAGTTCAGTCATCACGTCTGATGTAAGACAGACATGAGTCATTACCATCACGTGCTAACTCTGGTTGAGGGGAGACAACTGTGGTGATTGAGATGTAAGATTATTGGCCTAGTTGTTGCTCTACGCTAATCCATCTCGAAGTGTTAACACCTCCTTACCCTTATCTACTTATCAAAGAGAGTGGAATTGACTTCGATAGTAATGAGTCGTGTTTGCCTAAATAGTTTGGATAAGGGGCGTATCCAGGATTTTCAAATTGGGGGATGGCACCAAACGCAAAGACAGAGTTTGCAATAATCCTGAAATACCCGTAAATACACATTTTCTCACCTAAGTTTTGTCTTTTAATGCCACAAGAGGGAAAGTGTGAAGACCTTGGGCAAACTACTTCTACATTCAGAAATAATCGTCTTGTTCAAGCAACTCTGCTTGCTGATCTGATCGTCAATCATGACGAGGGAACTTTTTTTTCTAAAATATTCGCCCTTATGAATTTCATTGATAAATGTACAAGCAAATATGTGATGAAGACGGTCCAAATTGACATGATAATTGGTGCTAATCGGTTCAAATTGACATGATAATTGGTGCTAATCGATTTATCACGTCATTACTTTTTATTTGAGTATTAATACGGGTGTAAGTCGGTGTATCTGTCACGTTTACCACATTAACTAAAAAGAAAATCTCAATACTGATTTGTTACTACAAAAAATACAGCTTTTCACAACACATAGAGTGAAATTTCTCTGAAATTCCTCCCGACTTTAATTCAAGCCACCAAAACTGTTGTTTTTCATGGAATCGGTGGCCATTTTGAAAAGCAAAAACTAGACAACATTAAGAGAGAGAAAATATCATAAAAAAAACAACTTTTAGGGAAAATTAGAATGGCCCTTAAATACCCTGTCAATCTACTGTTTGTTTATTTATAAAATTAGTTTTTAAGAAGCATTTTGACTGTGAATGATGATAACTTTACAAAATTCTTTATTTTCAGAAAAAAACGCGATAATTTTTTTAATTGATTTACAAATCACAACTGAACATAACGACATACTCTTCAATATTTAAAATTTTTGATGTGCTTATTGAGTAAGAACTGCATCTACAGAAGCTTAAACAATTAACAGCATTAATCCTGAAGATAGATAGCGGCCGCCGTTCAGGCAATGTGAAGCAACAATGAGTTTTTTTTAAAAGCAGGAGTTTTTGAACCAGTTGACCAACGCAAAATCAGTACAATAACCAAATTTTACTTAGTTGGAAATTATAGCGAACAAAAACATCAAACAAACAAAGCCCGCATGGCATCACCAATAACATCAGAAAACAACATCATCAATAAAAAGCCGAATCGACAACAGTATTCAAATATGTATTATCCTTTATATTTTTCTCAGATTCGTCAACTACACCCCAGACATGCCGAAGGAAAAAACAAGGAGGATCATCCACGACGCACTGAAAGTCTGGAGCGACGCGACGCCACTTACCTTTACAGAGGTGCGCGACCGTACAGCAGACATCATGATTCAATTTGCCAGTCGGTATCATTCGGATGGCTTCCCCTTTGACGGCACAGGTGGGTGGGGTGCCTCTTATTACCTTATTGTATGCCGTGCCAGCTAGTGGCTGTTTTTAATTTTATCCACATCTTGTCTGTAAACAAGAGATCTCTAAAATAATTAATTTGTTAACCATGCCAAGATGTATAGAGATAACAAGATGGGAAATTACCTGCTGAGTTTTTGTCTCTCTTGGTAAATGCACGAGATTGTTAGAATTTTGTGAAAAGTGGTTGCGTGGTGATAAAGGTGAAGCTGATCTTTTCTCATTCTTTCATGTTGTCAGGCTTTAAATCACTATAGCATATCTTGCTGAAATCATAATCGTCAATTCGCAAAATAATCAACACCTCAAAATGGAAACAGTCATACCCTTAGAATTATAATCTAGCTATACCCACAAATTGGAAGGTGTATTACTGTAGTAGAAACTGCAATTAACGAAACATCAGGAATCAGGTTCATAATTGTTTTTTAAAACTTGATTTACCATCATTGCAAATACATTTATCAAATTGTGTTTACAGCTGACATGTATATCTTTGCTTTGACTTCCCATCCCCAGGTATGGTGTTGGCTCATGCTTTCTTCCCTGGAAGCGGCAAAGGTGGTGACACACATTTTGATGATGATGAAAACTGGAACGCTGAAGAGGATGGAGGTAACTTTTATAGAATGTTCAGTATGAGAGTATTTAATGGATGTAAATTTGAACAATGTTCCATTTGAGAGTGTTTAGCAGAAATGAATTCTGAACAATAGTCCGTATTAAAGTGTTTAGTGGAGGTATTTTCTGAACAATGTTCAATATGAGAGGGTGAATTTAGATGAATTCTGAACAATGGTTAGTATTAGAGTGTTTAGTGGAGGTTTATTTTCAATATTGTTCAGTATTAGTATTAGAGTGTTAAGTTAGGGGAGGTAAATGTTAACAATGTTCAGTATTAGAGTGTCCAGTAAGTGGAGGAAAATGTTAACAGTGTTCAGTATTAGAGTGTTTTGTTAGTGGAGGTAAATGTTAACAATGTTCAGTATTAGAGTGTCCAGTGAGTGGAGGAAAATGTTAACAATGTTCAGTATTAGAGTGTTTTGTTAGTGGAGGTAAATGTTAACAATGTTCAGAGTAAAGTATCAGTGAGAGTGTGTAGTGGAGGTAAATTTTGAACAATGTTCAGTATGAGAGTGTTTAGTTAAGGTACATTTTGAACAAAGTTCAGTATGAGAGTGTTTAGTTAAGGTACATTTTGAACAATGTTCAGTATGAGAGTGTTTAGTTAAGGTACATTTTGAACAATGTTCAGTATAAGACTCAAAAAGAAATTTCATAATTCCTCAAGGATTTACAAGTATTTTTATCAAATCATAAAGTGTGTGTTTCTCTCCTCAGCCATTGATCTGTTCATGGTTGCAGCTCATGAGTTTGGCCATGCCCTTGGCTTAGCTCACAGCAGTGACTCAAGTGCACTTATGTATCCCTGGTATGTTGGCTTTGAGGAACCTTTCATACTACCTCGAGATGACAAAAGGGGAATCACAAGTATTTATGGTCAGTTATCCTTCAATAGTGTTTATTGTGAGAATTTTAGTTTTTAAAAAGGTCCTTGTTAATACATCTGATTATAACTCAGACAAAGTCAACATGGAGAAGAGTTAACCAGATGGAAAAGAGCGTCCCCAGGAACTTCACCAAGGCATATAGGAGTGGGGGAAGCACCCAAGGTAGCAGATCGACAATGGACATACTCCCCAGAAATAATTTTGAAATTATTGATGCTAATGAATGGGGCATTTTAGATGCATCTAGAAGATTTGATTTCTAATGGTAATAGTGTTATTTGATAAAGCAAAATATTTTGAAAAATGGTGCATTTTAAAGGATATTTAAGTGAGTGTAATAACAGAAGCAAGTTTTTTTTCCTGCAGCACCAGAATACCAGAGTACATTAGATAATAATGTGATCTAATAAATAATAAGTAACTGTGTAGTATTTTTGTTTCTTTTTTTGTAGGTAGTAAAGAAAGAGATCGTAAATTGCCTGATCGAGAAAGGGTGAATCTGATCCCACATGTACCAGACCGAGAGCCTGTGTATGTAGAACCAACAGAACCAGCCAGAGGAGACGAGAGTGGCAAAGGTCCACCTGATCCATGTAACAGTCATATAGATGCTTTGACTGTCATTAGAACAGAGATTTTTCTATTTATAGGAAAGGTAATTCCCAGTGTTGTCAAATATCAATATTTAAATTTTGAGTTTATTTTTAAGACAACATTGTAAGCAATATAATTTTTATTTTGTATGTTTATTGGAATATAAATTGAATAATTTCAACTTAAAAATTACATACATACATCTCTTAGAACATTTATTTCAAAATTCATAATTTTTTACCAAATTTTAATTATTGTTTCTACTTCTTTCAGTGGTTTTGGAGACTTGGAGCACAGAAATTAATCAATCAACCTATTGAGATCCATGAGTTCTGGTACGGCTTCCCAGAACATCTTAACAAAATTGATGCAGTTTTCGAACGTCCAGATAATAAGATTATCTTCTTTTCTGGTGAGTTGTTAAATCCTTACAGTTTTAAGTGTAAAATTAGAGAAAATGTTACTTTTGCTTTTAATAAAACATTACTTCCATCTTTATAATAAGGCACACTTCTCTTTATGCCGACGGATATACAACTCTACCTTACTTTAAACATTGTCAATTATCAAAGTTGATAACAATGACCTTTAGAAATTTGTCTAAGGCGCAAGGCACTTTCTTGATCAAGAAAGTGTCATATTTATTTTAGACACTGTCTAATCATGAAACTTCGATAACAATGACCTTTGTTCAATATAAGATAATAACGTCATAAAACTCAAACAAAATCTAATCAATAACTTATTGATATTCTATCAGGCTTATTTTTAAAGGCTTGTCTTACTTTATACAAGAAAGGTGTTCAATGATAGTAGAATCTGGTTAATACTAAGTGCTCGCTACCAACCAAGGGTTTTCAAATTATCAATAGTTTGTACAGGTGAATTCACTTATAACAAAATCAATTTATAACAAATTCTCAGATATGACGAACAAAGTAAAAACTTCCTTTTATCCCTCTTTGTATCATTAAAATATATTTCTTATATCAAACTAAGATTTCAAAGACATCACTTATAACGAACAAGAATTAAAGAAACAGTTGAGCAAAACCAAGAAAAATAGATCAGTTTCGTTACTTTTTTGTGAAGCACGGACAGCTAGCTGTTTCCAATTCCTGTGATGCAATTATTATTGTCTCATTTCATGTGCTTGCATCAGAATTGTTTCAAAATTCACCGTCCGTACCACTGTGATTGACTGAATTGACTAAGTGGGTGGCAGGTGACAAATTTGACATGTGTTAATAACACATTTATGTGTTTTTATAAAATGAACTCACTTATAACAAACATTTATTTGTTTCCCAAGCAATTCGTTATAAGTAAATTCACCTGTATTATGAATAACTTAAACAAAGAGGTAAATATTGTGACATCTGCATTTACTTCAAATTATAAATTATTCGTTGGAGTCAACTGTAATTTACATTCCCACATCACTTAACTTTTAATTTTTTTAACATGAACATACAATAACTCATCAAATTATTTTACCCCTCAGGCGATCGTTTTTGGGTGTTCAATGCCAACACCCTAATGGCTGGCTTCCCAACAGAAGGTCGGCCAATCACAGAGTTTAACATTCCAGCAGATGTGAAAAAGATTGACGCTGCCTTTGTGTGGAGTTATAACAAGAGAACGTATCTAGTCAGTGGAGACATGTATTGGAAGATGAATGAGAACAACACATTTGTAGAGTATGACTATCCAAGAGATATGGGCATATGGAAAAATTTACCAGTGCCACTTGATGCTGCTTTCAAGGACCATTCAGGTAAAATAACCCTAACCTTTCAAACAATTTTTATTAAAATATATGATATTGGTTTTATAAAATAAACAAACAACCAATTGCTATAAATAAACTTTCTTTTAAAATAAATATTTTAAAAACTTCTTAAAATAATTGTCAACTTTATTCAATCAAACTTGCTTAAACCAAATTTTGGGGAAGAATTATTTTTCCAGCATAAAAAATTCAGTTTAAAAGTAGAGGGAAAAAACAGGCATCAGGTTTTTGGTCCTAATTAAGCAAAAATCTGGTTTAAGCGTGTTCGGTTTAAGTGAGTTTGACTGTATATTTTATTTATTATTAAAGTAGTGATTATATGGGCTATATATTTCGACACATCTAAGGATACAATTTACAGGCTACAAATCTATTATACGCACACTCAATACAATAGTATACATTTCAGTTTAGCGGCTCATTTTTGTAAAGAGAGTAATAGCAGACAAAGTAAACCTCTCTGCCGAATATCTCCTCCTACCATGAATTAGAACTTATATTCTATGAATTCCTTTACATCTACAAAAATTTGTTCTCAAAGAAGAATACTGTGAATATTGATTAAATCTCACGTCTGCTTTATCAACCGTCAAATGGTCAAGTGATAAAGTAGGTTGTTCTTCCTGGAAGAACCGCTCAATAACTCAAATTCCTTCTACTCATAATGATTAGTCTTTTTTATTATAATTTTTCAACAGGCAAGACAATCTTCTTCAAAGACAAATACTATTGGGAGTTCTACGACGTGAAGATGAGAGTACGAAAAGGCTATCCACGGCTTATTTCCAATTACTGGTCACAATGCCCTGACCAGTTGGAACAAGTGAAAATAAAATCTTTAGATGAACAGAATGCTGCATCTCTCAGTGATAATAAGGCAAAGGGCAAAAATGGTTGTGCTCTCATGGATGTCAACACTTTTGTTTTAATGTTTACTTTGTTTTTAAATTACATTAAATTTTATTTATATGTTTAGATATTTATTTTCTCCTTTGTTAAATTATTTGAAATGTCAAATGTCATTCCTTTAGACTCTGTAATTGAGACATAGCTTGTAAGTCAATGGAACTCTGACACATAGAGGGCATTAACATATGAGACTATGTGAGATATATTGAATAACAATAATATATACAAGAAAATGAAAGTGTAAGCAAATCTGACATTGAAAATATGTACATGTTTCTTATAAATCACATAACATAAGATGTTCTGTATACATATTTCTTCACTTTTGTTTTTAACAATTCACATAGTACATTTTTCATTTGTCTTTGTATAGGATAATCTTTTAATTATTTTTTGATATGTCAGTTCACATATTTTGAACATAATTTGCTTGAATATACTAGATGAAAGATTTTAGAAAAGATAATGCTTTGATTTTGAAACAGATATAAAAAAAGCTGTTTTGTCAATACAGATTTAAAAAAAAACAAAGAAAATGTATCAATATTATTTAAAAGCATTCAGAACAAACCAGAAGTAAACATATTTGGAATAACCCTGTATTTAAATCATCTGCTGCATATTTAATGTTTTGTTTCTTATGTATTATATGTATTAAAGCACTGTACATTTCACTTTCCAAACAATATTTATTCATTGTCATAAAACGGATACAGGTGAATTCACTTATAACAAAATATCGTTATAACTAAAAAAAGTAAAAACTACCTTAATAATAATATCCCTCTTTGTATCACTGAAATATATTTCTTGTATCAAAATATTATTTCAAAGATATCACATATAATGAAATTGAGTGACAAAAAACAGTTGAAGATTATTCACATCTAGACACTCTCATGAACATCTGGAACAAAAGTGAAGCAATTTCAATGAACAATTTAGTAGTTTATGGCCTCATACATGCATGATATGAACAAATTAAGGTTTGGAGAAAAATAACTTCACATTTCTGGGAACAGGTTTAAAATGTGATGTAAAGACATAAGTCTTCAATTTGTGACATAATTATATCTCAGAGTTTCATATAACGAAAATGTCTTTGTTCCCTCGCATTTGGTTTTAAGTGAATTCACCTGTAGTTGTTTCAACTCATCAACATTCTCATAAGATGGATGTCTACAGCTCGTTGTCATTTAAGATATTTATATGTAAAACTCATAACAAGCTTCTTTAGTCAATACAGGTTTCAAACGAAACCGCCAGGTCTAGCTCATTTCCATTATATAGAAAGCTGACTACAACTCACTCTATATATAACACTCAGTAATCCCATCAAGAATTTGTGCACCTGTTTTTCTCTCCTTAAAATGTACAATTTAATTACATTGAAAGATAATTTTGTGTTTTCCACAAATTGCTCAGTTTATACAAAATTGCTTACACATATCTTGATATAAGTATAAAGACAAAATCAAAGTATTGTCATAGATTGCTCAATTTATCTTTCATTCAAAACAAGTTTTCTAAAATCAGTTTTACAAACTTCATTGTGCCTTCAGTGTTAAGTTTGGAAGTCCCTCAAGTGATAATCTTTCTTGATTACAAATTACAAGGTGTTCATTTTTTTCATAATATGTTACCTCATGCTTTATGCTGTTGTCTTGATTTGAGATAAAAATCCAGTTAAAATGTAAATCATAAAGACAAGGAAACAGAAATTGTAGAAACAGACACAGTTCAACCTCTTTCTCTTTTACTCTCTTGATAAAGGGTTGGATCTTTTTAGAACATGCAATGGGTAATTATTTTTATGAACAGTTGAGCACCAAGGGAGGGCATCAGTTCCAATTTTTTAAGAAATTGATGAAAACATGATTCAACCAAAGAAGGTTTAAGAAAATATTAGGGGAACACTGTAAATTCAAGTCGCATACTTATTTATAACTTAGACTTACAGAACCAATCCTTTTTATCATTATGAAAATCATCCAAGATATCACTGATTTTTCTGTATAAATATATTAACTTGTTAAAATTTGATAATTGTTCAGTTTTTGTCTAGCCTCATGTTTATAATTTTATTGAATATTGTTCTCTTTGTACACTGATTTGACATTTGACCTTTAACACTTCATATTTACAAAGATATTTTAAACAGACCAATTTATGGTTAAGTTATTCTCATGAGGATTTTTAAGTTTTCCAATTAAAAGTTGATGCCATGCTTTGAATTAAGAGACATGTTACATTTTATATTGTCCAGTCCATTAAAATGAAAATATCTTAAGAAAATCAGAAGCAAATGAAACTCCTTGTAACTTTTAGGTAAACAAAAAATAGGGGACACTTTGAACTTCTGCATTTGCTTCAAATTATCAATTATTTATTTAACTCTCCATACATTGGAGGAATAATTGCAAAGACACGACTTAGTTCTCAATTTGTTGACAAAATCTATACAGTTTTAATTCACTTTAACAAAATCACTTTTAAGCAAACAATGTTATGCATGACTGCGCGCAGATTCTGCAGTTAAGCTGGTCACTGAGTTTTTTCACTTATGCTGGCTTGCTGCGAAAAAATTTCACAGAAGCTAGCTTCTCCAATCACTACCCTCTTTTAGGTGCTCAACGTAAAAAGTAATATATATATATACAGGTGAATTCACTTATAACAAAATCGCTTTTAACGAATAATCATTTATTACGAACAAAGTATAAAACTACCGTAATATATCCCTCTTTTTACAATTGAAATATATTTCTTATATTGAACTACGATTTCACTTATAACAAACAAGTATTAAAGAAACGGTTGAGCAAAACCAATAAAATGGAATCAAGGGCTGTTTCCAGGTCTTGTGATGCAAAGATCTAGACAAGGGTTTATTAGTCTGGCTTTTTCAAGCTAGGGCAAAGCATGAAGAGATCATAGGATGAACATTGGAGGAAAAAGCGAAAGAACTGGCCAATTTCAAAAAGTTTCCCTGATTTTGGAGTTTTTATAAAACAAACTCAGTTATAGCAAACATTTCTTTGTTCCCCAAGCAATTTGTTTTAAGTGAATTCACCAGTATGATACTAAATTTGCATCTTTTTTGTAATATAAGCTGCCATTTGAAAATAGTTTTCAATTATTGTACCTTCACTTGCAATGATATTATAATTATAACCCATACAAATAATTATATCATCATGTTTTTATAGCCAATTTACAAAGAAGTAACAACAGTAAATATATTTTGACAGCTATTTATACATCTTGATTTCTTCAGTCTCCAGTCACTTCTAATGTTTGACAATGTTATATTATGATATTAATACATAATATGTCATCAAGGCTACATCAAATTCAAAGTTGAGATCAAATATTGTGACATTATATTATGATATTAATTCATAACATGTCATCAAGGCTACATCAAATTCACAGTTGAGATCAAATATTGTGACATTATATTATGATATTAATTCATAATATGTCATCAAGGCTACATCAAATTCACAGTTAAATTAAGATCAAATATTGTGACATTATCTTATGATATTAATACATAAAATGTCATCAAGGCTACATCAAATTATTCACAGTTAAGATCAAAAAGTGTGACATTATCTTATGATATTAATACATAATATGTCATCAAGGCTACATCAAATTCACAGTTAAGAGGTGACGTTATATTATTTTAAAATCTTTTAATCCAATAATGATCATGGTTATCATATTTATATTTTGTTTTATATTATATATTATATGATCAGTTAAGTCTGTGTGACTCAAGTGGATATATTATCTAAAAAAAGACCATGGTTATATTTGTTCATAATTCAAGTTTATAACTTCATATGGGCATTTAAATCTTTATAATCCAATAATGACCAAAGTTATAATTTTCATATTTCAAGTTCATATGGGCATTGAGATCAAAGAATTCATCCCTCATTTTCGTTTAGAGGGTAATATAATTTGTTCGAAATATTTTAATATATTTTCCAACTATGTATCCATTGAAATAAAATTATAGAATGAATTTCAAGACTTGTTGGTTTAAGTTTAAAGATGAATTAAAAGTTGTCTAATCTTACATTTTAATTGCAACCAATTCACAATGATATACATTCTTAAATTTAAGTTTCAAAATCAATGTATAGCATCATAATTGCGTTGAGATGTATTTAGCCATTGCCATCTTACGTTTTAGAATTTTGTTAACATTTTCTCTGCATTGGTAAAATATTTTGCTTGATAATAGTTGTTTGGTAATGGTTTTTTTATTTTTTTTTAAATTATGCTTTAGAGTTGATTATTTTAAAAAGATTTCACACTTTGAAATAATGACTTCCATATTTATAAGCAATTTTATTGTAGAATAAATAGCTGCTTCTTCTTCATATCATTATGTTTCTCTGTGAATTTAAACAAACAGTGAAAGAGAATCTCATAGATTTATGATTAAGAACCAATAAATCATATCCTTACTATCTATGTTACACTTCTTTATAAACTTGTCAGATGTTTATCTCTAAATTAAGTCAGCATTACTCATTCCTGCGTGTTGGTTTATAGTATAACAGTCTTGATATTTTAGATGAGGTAGCTCGCCATTTCTTT
Source organism: Clione limacina (assembly GCA_032362205.1). Classification (NCBI taxonomy): domain Eukaryota; kingdom Metazoa; phylum Mollusca; class Gastropoda; order Pteropoda; family Clionidae; genus Clione; species Clione limacina. The sequence continues at coordinate 2,826 of JAUUEB010233162.1, read as the reverse complement.
TTGCATTAACTACACTTTGTCAAGTCTGTAAAAACCTGGCTAACCACTTATGTTGAGTTGACACAAATATCTTCCTAAACTGTTGGATTACACACTAAAACTTAGGAATATTCCTTTCAAAATTAATCAAAGCTTTTCTCTGAAGTTGATTTCTAAGATATTCATCTCCTGTCTTGTTTAGAAACCAAAAAGCCAGAGATGAAAACAGATTCCAAGATGATATATTGGCTGTTTTTATTTATAATTTGTTTTATTTGTTTTACTGCTATTTTCATGTTGTTTAGTTGTTGTAAAGGCTGAGGTTAGGAATATAACTGTGGTGTGATTGATCATTATTTGGAGTGAGCAATATTAACCTTGGACAAAGTTTGAATATTTTTTTCTAGACCTTATATATATATTTTTTCCTATGAGTTGGTTCAATACAAAATTAAAAATTTCATTTTGATATGTTATCTATCTTATAATACACTTTTTAGCCTTTACATATTTTGATGACATATGCACATTTATTACCTACCGTAAATTAATAAGTCATTCTTCCTTGAGATTAAAAATACCATGAAGAAATACTCAGTTCTTAAAAAAGATAAAGTTCATATAAATATATATATGCCTGGCATTGCCAATTCTATTTAAGTTAAATTCATGTTAAAGTTGAGTACAGGGAACAAAAGAACACATTTTATCATTTCTAATATACTAACTTTTATACAATTCACAGAGTCGAAAAACAGGAGTCACCCGTAGTCAAACCCTATTTATTGGCCACAATTCACAGAGACATGAAAATCTTTTAACGTTTTTTTAACGCTAGAATCAGGGTCAGTCGGGTTAGTGGAAACAGACCTATTTTTTGGCCTTATAATGAAATAGAAAATGACCTTAATTTAAAATTTGGTGTTAAAAAACTTGTATTAGATTTGACATAACAGGCATGGGCATGCTTTGCAGGGGAATCAATCTGGGTTTGTTCATAAGGTATACTGCTAAGCAGTCTGTGACTTCAGAGTGAACAACTGAAATCTTTCTAGTAGAAATTGTTCTTTTTTAATGTTGTAACTTAAGATATGAATCCCTTGATGATTGAAATGTGAAAGAAATTGCTAAATATTGCCTTTATTGGTGTGCTTGTTGGTGAATAAAGAAAAGAAATTAAAAAAGTCACAAAACTTTCCAATTTGATTCATGATTTGTTTTTATATCAATTTTAAATGATATTTTTTCTACAGTAAACTCACTTTAATGGGACCCTCTTAAGCTGAATATTTGCGTTTTAATTTTTAATCGAACAAAACTAACTCATGTTTTTCTCTCATAATCTTTGATAAAAAAACTCCCTTAAACCAACAGAATAATTGTCTGCTTATGTTTTAACTGTCATAAATTATGAGAGAAAATTACCATTGATAGATAATTTTTTTGAGAAAGAACCAAAATATAAGTTTATCATTTTTCTGTTGGTTTTGTTGTTATTATAGTCTGTTTCAAAACGAAATGTTTTTTCGAGTGCTAAATAGAATAAACAAAAATAACATTTTTAAAGACAGAGGAAAGGGGGGGGGGAATTGGAGGATATAATAGATGAACGGTCCCTTAAATCTTTTTAACGACTGAGCAGATTTCTGTACAATCACAGGCCAGGTAGGAATGAATGCCTTTCACCACATTTATAAGCCATTTCAATAGCAGGATAAATAGAAGCTTTGATTGCATGTACCTTTCCTTATCAGAAATGTAAGTTAGATTCTCCCCACAATTTAATACAAAAATTAAAAACAAAGTGGAAGGCCAGCTTTCAGATTTCCTAACTGATTGTGAAAGCGGCACTTCAGACAAGCTTTTTGATTGACAAATACAGATAGTAAACTAATGAAAACAGAGTACCCAGGCTTTTAACCTCTTTATTGAACATTTGTATACAGTGACATTGTGTTTCAATACTTGTGATAGGATTTCAAATTACAATAGTCATGAAATTGTTACATTTAAACAGTGGAAAGGATTTTGACAGTAACAGACACCATGACTTGTTCAGGGATTAGGATTGGGCTTTCCTTCCTTGGCTTCTCAGATACAACACCCTTTGTTTACACCTCATACTGCAAAACTTGGCAGCTATCGCGCTGTCTGGAAACATTTGCCTGAAAAGTTCTCCACAATTATCCAATGAAGACATGGGATGGTTTTCCTCAACTGCTAAGTTGGCCCAAACATTTTCAGCATTGGCAACCTGGACATAAAATTAAGTATCGTAAGCTTATTATTTCAACTTAAGGGGAAAATAACGATTCTGTATTATTCATACCCAATCAATCATTTGATAAAAGTTTGAACATCACATGCTCAATCCTAAGTATCAAATAATCAGATTAATCTACATAATATAATTCAAAATCTGTTAATTTTTTGTGGCTGTGTTTGTATGCAATGGGATTACAGCGACAATTTTGACTCAATCGACCTGAAACTTAAGCAAAATGTTTGTAGATATTACCAGATGTGTAGTTAAGCTTTTGGTGAAAATCGGTCGACTGTAAGAAAAGTTATTTGTTTTTGGTGCATATTTTACAGAGAAAATATAGAACAAGGATACCATGAAACTTAATATGGAAACACTTTCAACTTCTTCCTGTCGCAAATAAATTACGAGTCTCATCCTTTCTATTTCCGTATTAAGAGATATGTAAACAAAAGTGCATTCTAACAGGGTTGGCTTGATTATAATCACTTGATTATAATCAAGCGGTTTTTTGGATTTTAATGCCCTGATTTTTATTCCAGAAAAGTTGATTTTTTGGATTATTTGGATTTTTTCGATTTTTT
>JAUUEB010233051.1:3251-13492 GCA_032362205.1 Clione limacina | reverse complement strand
CAAAGTTGGCATCACTTAATAATTAATCAGCAAGGGAAAGGTGGGGGGAGGGGTGAACAAACACTCTGACGAAACCGGGAAAACCAACAACAACAAATATAAGCGCACCGAGGTCATCGGTCTGAAACAAAACGGAAGAAGGAGAACTATGGAGAAGCATCATTCAAGGGCCTAATGATCTGCATTCCGCCAGCTGTCGCAGTGAAACCCGGTCGCCCTCAAGGTCATCCTAACTCTGTATATTTTTCTCTGGGCTTCGCCGATCGAGTCTGTTTTGGTGGAGGACTTCACAACATTGTATTTATTTATTTAATAAAATAGTATTCATGTTACGTGTAGTCATTTCATATTAACTTATAACCATAGTGATATTGACATGATCTATTAGTTTGCAGTAAACCGTATGTTTTTTCGCATTATCCACGAAGTTTGTGTTTATAATCAAAATCCGATATTTAATTTTGATATTAAAATAGTATGTTATTGATAGTTCAACAATTACAACGTATCTATTTGTTCAAATTAAAAAAATAAACGTTATGTATTGTACCATTACATTTCAGGAAGGTTTTATAAACACATACATTGATTCTATCGGACTTGTGATCGAAACGGTTCAACTTAACCGAAGCAAGTTTATCGACGTGATCATTACATGTACCCGCTTTGTACAGATAAAATGACACTGTCTAGACCAGAAGCGTTTCGAGTAGATCGATTTGTTCTGTTCTCATTAACGCTGAATCCATCCAAAAGATTTCCAGATTTGAATAAACAATGCATGAAAGCAATTTAAAGTTAAATATATTATTTATATATTATTGACTAACTATGTCATCAAAAGACTGTGTTATAATATCCACTGGTAATTTTAACCATGCACAGATCGACCCAAACTTCGTACCTTCAAACATGTCACCTGCACTTACCCGCCATTCAGGATGTATGCTTTTTCTTTAATATTCGTCATTCTTATGGATGTAAATCTTAGGTGCATCTTTTACAACTACATTATATAAGACAATATTTACAAGTTTTTTATATTGTTGAAAAGACTATTAATTTATGGGATGAAAACAAAATATTGCATACAAAATAGATATAAAACACTCAACATAGAAGCCACATCATAGATAGAAACCTCTAGGATGTTTGAAATACGATGATAAAATGTGAAGATCACACCATCCAGATGATGATGATTAACAGTTTTTGTGGAAGGATAAAAGTGCATTTTAGAATCACAACAAGACAAAAACACATCGCTAAGGGTCCAGTTGGGAAATGTGTACCTCAGGCTTCTATCCTAAACGTTTTTTTTGTGAAAGGGACAGAACATTCTGAAATTACTGGCGCAAAATAGTGTATTTCAAGGAACGATTAAAGTAAATGTTCAAACATGACGGATACTTACTTAAATGTTAATTGATGAACTTTTAAAGAAGTTAAACAAAAACAATCTGGAATGCAGTTATGTATTAGTGGGTAGGCTAATTCTGCCTACCCGTGCCTCCACATAGCTACCTAAAGTTAATGATCAAAATCAATTAATTTGAGCGTTGATTGATTTATGTAAAAGGGATAATTCACACACGAAAATACAGTCGATAACTATTGGGTAGGTGAACACCTATTTTGGGTAGGCGAAGGTCTATTTTGGCTAGGCAACTGTCTGGCCATGGCTACGTGCCTGGATAATGTTATTCACCTATCAAATTATTTAATGTTTCTTCGATCAACAAACCTTAATTTATCCTTAAAATGTAGAAACACGACTCTATTACTCCAGTTGTTTGTGTTACATCTAAGATATTGATCAAAGCGATCAGATTTATCTTACACTGTCGTCTACGATTGTTAAACACCGACACAACAAATATAATAGAATATATTTGGGTAAGTGTGGTCGTATTTCAAAGGGCATCAACCCCGTGGTCTGTGTATCTTCTAATCTATAATAAGAACTGCAAGGAAAATAATTATGTTTGCATAGTTTCTTATACCATGGATGAAACATCTTTCTTTCCAAATTATTATCTTGTATTTATCACACCTACCCCGATAGAAAGATATAATTTATAAAAATACCGAACAATATCACATTTTTCTTATATAGATATTTTGTAAACATTTCGTTTTTTTTTACATTTTCATTTTAATGTATACAGCATGTATAATTAATTCATTAAAAAAACTCCCTGCCCATTCCTAATTGTGGTGACCTTGTTTGGTTATTAACAAACAGTATGCGTGTATAAAGAGACGTTGTCATTAACACAGTAATCATGCTTGTAAATAGTTTGGTTATATGCTGTTATGCATTTATAAATTGTAGCCACACATGACATTGAGAATGAAAGACAATTGACCGACGGGATGCTCTATCCAACTATAAACACCCACTGTGATTTTGGTTAGAGGATGGGGGAGAAGATGACGAAAAAAGAAAGTGGAGAAGAATGATGAAGCTATCGTGCAATATGTGGCACACAACTCGATATAAAAGAAGTGGAAAAGAACGTTCTTTCCCGGAAGAGGCACCACTCTTCAGCAGATATCCAGCAGATAGCTAGCTCAAAGGTTTAAGGGTGCCAATTATCTGAAGACCTTATTATTGAACGAGCTGGTTCTCACATTGTATCAGAATATTAAGAAAAGGGAGAACAAGGAATAATGTCTCGCACAACTAGTTTGTAAGCCAGCCAGAGTATTGTTTTCATAAGTTTATTAAACTTTAGAACCGAGGGTAAATTAAGTCATCACAATGGGGAACACCGTTCTATTTACAGCAAGACAAAGACCATTAACAGATCATACAAAACATGAACCAATAAAAAGTTGGTATGACTTATAAGCTATATCATACATGCAACTGCCATACATCTATGATCAAGAACCATCTATTCTATACTTCAATCTAAAACCAATCATGTAATTGTTATTTTTTGTCTCATATCGATCATAACGTTTATCGATAGGTTATTACCTAAAAACGTTACCTTGTTCGGCGATTATGAAATAAAACTTCAATATCAAGATTGAAAATTCCAGAAATCCAAGCTTGGGTATGTATTCAATTATCAGTTTCAACTACCCTTTCGAGATATAACATATTATCTGATAATAAATTATATAATATGGTTAAAAATCGTTATTTTTTCGAAATTGCCCTTATAACATATTGACTCTCTTTTGACTATGTTATCACTGAGTTGAGTTTTTAGACTGGTTGTCATTTTTTCTTTTTCTTTGTTTATCTTACACAGCCTAATTGATTGGATAGTCAAAGGTACTTACAGACTACACATACGAGTTTCATATGGTTGTGAACGTTATCGTTAGATGCAAAACAAAAGAATGCGTTTATCCCTATTTAAGATAATTTATTTAGGTCATACAATGGTGTTGCTATGAACAATTAAAGAAGAAGAAGAAGCCAAGAAGTTTGTTAATTACGTCCGACTAGTTTAAAAGCCAGGGCGAAAAGAAAATTTGTTGTCATTAGTAACGTTAAATAAATTATTACCATATAATAAAAATAAGGAGCATCTATCATTGTCGAATCAAGGAATGTATTATATAGCAGACAGCATGCTTCGGTCAAATCTATATATGCATTAAACATTGAACTGGCATACATCTATGTAATACTAATGATAATAATACTAATTATAATGCCTTTATATAGCGCCCGAATCCACTAAAACTGCTCTACGGCGCTGTTACAATCACACATAACTAAACATAATTGAAATAGCGACATATGAAGTAATAAAATTATATAGACAAATACAAATATAAATCCATTAAACATTCCAAATGAAATTACAACGTATATGGTAGTAAATAAATTGACACATACAGCCTCTACTACATACAGTTCTGATAATATCTGTTGATATATGAGTGAAGGGAGGTACCAAGACATTTAGTCAGGAACATTCCCTTGCATTGTCTCATACTAATACCAACTCAGCCTAGTTAAATAGTAGTTAATGGAAGATGTGTGTCCATCGTAATTGCCGGATGATACAAACAACCGAACCAATCAAACCACAACATTTATAATACCACACCAAGTGTAAATGCATAGGAATGTTTGTGTTAATTAGTTATATTTGATTATGCCGTACGGTGATCAGCAAGACATATATTTTGATCTAACGGAGATAACCTATAAACAAAGATAGAGCACACGTTCAAGTACAATAAATAATATACATAACATAAAAAAATTAAAATTGCGTAACTGAAAGAGAGATGGTCGTCATTAAAAAAGTAATAAAAGTCTATGTATGTACAGTTATTCAACTAACATTTTCCCTATCCATACATGTTTAATAAATCTGAACGTTTCATTCTTCAAACATGATATTTCGTTACACTGAGAAAGGAAGGATGACGAATAATTTTCAACATGCAAGGTAACTATATCATGTTATTGACATTCTTCGTGGTTTATTATACTTTAGCTGCACTTATATGCTTGTATCTACCAGACACGATTACGGATATCTTGGGCTGTTCAAGTATGGAGCTGAATATGTGCATGTTACCGAATACACAACAAAGTAGCATTAGGAAACCAGTCAGATACGTTAAACCTTGAGTCTAGGTTTAGACAAAAATGTAAAGGAAAGCGGTAAACACAAATATCAGTAGATTAAAACAAAAAGCAAACAGTTTTCAGCTAAACCTTTGAACTGCACATCATGGAATCATTTCGTGCAATACAATTCAACCGTCGCGAGTGCCGTAAAAACAGTATATAAATATATGACTTTATGTAATTTTGATAATACTATTGACGCCAAGTTAATTAGTTTTGAGTTATACCAAAAGATACGTCAATATGTTATTCACATTCAAATATGTAACCACGCTATGTTTTATGGGGATAATGTTGAGGAAAGAAAGGCACCAAAAGACCGCATCACACTGATGACAGCTGCGAACATGGACGGTTCCTACACACTTCCTCTACTGATATTAGGTATTTTTCTTTTTAATTCAATTCAGTTCTAATTGAATATGATATTAGTAAATCATGTTAATGCGCACAGTACTTATGAGTACAATGTACAATGAAATGGAATGACGCTTAAAAGCCGCATTTCTCCTTTTCAAATACGAACAAGATTATTTTCATTCCGGACAATTTTCAAACGCAAATTTGAAACTTACGGAAACTGTCAGTCATAATTGTGGCTAGAAGACACGAAGAGTTAACTCCGATTGATTTTAATACCAACACAAATGTAATTTTCTATTAAACATTTGAAATAGTAATAAAAAGACAATTGTGTCGGTCTTTGTTAATTCAATGGATTTTACACATTTTTTCATATAATTTCAATCCCTTTAAGCCTTTTAAGCGTAAACGAATCCAACCCAAAATGCATTGCAATTAAGCTCAGTTTCATGTTTTGAAATTACAGCATGGATCAACACATTAATAGATCGAAACATATACAAAACTAAATTAGATGTGTCTGAAGTGAATCCAAAAGAAATGCCTCCGATAATTAAGATATGTTCATGCGTTGTATCCAATAGCAACAGTTGTGAGCAGACAGTAAAAACGATGTTAAAGAAGAACAGTAATTATAAATTCAATAAACTCATGCTGACTTGATGTAAAAACCGTCAAAACCTAACGAGGCAGTTTAAAAAAACATGTGACTGAAGGTAGGAGAATACCACATCCGAATTACGTATATCAAGATAATCTTGTAAAACAATTGGATCAATTTAGTTTCACTAAAGAGCGTATACTTTTATCTGTAAAGTTTAGTCTGATTATGAACTTTAATAAGTTTTAAAATGCTCAGAGATATAATCAGTTGTTTTTCTACATTCTCTCACATACTAATATCCTTAATTTTTTCCGTTTGATATATGAATAATGTACACAATGTTAATGTTAAGCTGGCTTTAGGACCTAGGACCAGTAGTTTTCAGCGTTTTTGTTAACACTAGGACATTATTTCGTCAACCAACAAAGTTGAATTCGTTAGTGAAAAATCGAGCATTCATAATCATTGTTATAGAATATAACATATCAACGTACGTGCGTATTACATTTCTTTACCAACAAAAGAAAATATGTAAATTAATCACGATGTGGTTACCAAAGACTTTTACTTTGCCTGTAATATCACACTGAAATTGGATTCATGCAAACAGAAAGTTAGTTTCCGTACTGATTAAAATCAGAAAAATAACTGTCTACGCCTTTTATTATCAAACGACTATTGTATGAACAAAACTATTATACTATTAAATCCGATTATATTGTTAACACACTATTCTAAAAACATGTGAATTTAACAGAAATTGGAGAAAATTTGAAATATTGAAGGTAAATGGTGCATTTTAGAGATAAGTTTAGAGGCTCGAAAAATAGATGATGCAAATTAAGAATGGCATATTAGAGCCATTAAGGAGGTATTGGGGAAATGGAAGCTTAATTGAGCGTGTAATAGTTATGTCAATGGGGGTATGGAAAAAATGTTGAAACATGGAAACAGAATGGTGCATTTTGAAGCTATTTTAGGGAAGACTGATGTAAATCGGAAACTAGAAGCTAAATGGTGTATTATAGAGTTATTTAAAGGGGACTCTGCTAAACATGTTTTTAAATGGAAGTTAAATGGTGTGTTTTAGAGCTCTGTTTAGGGGGTCTGAAAAAGAAAGTAGAAGCTTTAACGATGGATCTTATAGCTTTGTGAAGGGGTTATGGGAAAATTGGAAGGTCAATTGTGCATTTAATAGACTTGTCAAAGGGGTACTTCGGCAAATTTTGTAAAATTGAACCTAACTTGGTCAATTTAAAGGTTATCTTTAGGGGGTCTAAAAAAGAAAATGGAAGCAAAATGGTGCATTTAGAATTATGTTAAGGGGATATGGGGGAAATTGAAGCTAAATTGTGTATTTAAAAGCTATGTTGAGGGGATCTGGGGAAAGTTTTGAAAAATGGAAGCTAAATGTTGCATTTTAGAGCTATGGTAAAGGGGGTTCGAAAAAAATGAAAAATGCCTATCTCTCTAAAAAAAAAAAAGCAATGCTCCTAGGGTGGGGCCCCTGGGCTTCAGCATCATAAGCCTATATATTAATCCGGCTCTGACCTAGAATTGTCTACGACTTAACTTGAAATTTAAAGGAAACGCTAGCTGGCTGCAACTATATGGCGATCTGACCTCAAATCAAACATAATAAATTGAAAGGAAAAGCTAGCTGCTCATCACACGAACAAGAAATACGCTAAAATATGATAAAGAAGAAGAAGAAGAGAAGAGAAGGAGTATGTTACAGTTCTTAATAGTACGAACTTCACATATACTGTGTGTCTGTTTACGCGATCATTTGATTAATTTTGCTCGGATCTCTTTAATTTTTGGACCGATGGCATAGAACGAGTATTTAGTCTTTGTTATTCAAATTCAAAAATATTTGTGACGGAGTTATGGCTCTTATTGAGTTTTTGTGCCTTATGATATTGTCTGTGGTCACATCTTCAGAGTTAAGAACCTGGATTATTTCACATACACCTTTCTAGCAGCTATATAGAGTTCGTTAAAGCTGTAATATCAATTGTATGCCCCTTAATTTGTTTAATATATGTTATATGTTACTTTTGTTCTGGTTGTCATGGTTGTTCTCACTACGAGTACTTATTTGTCTAGTTCTGTATTGCTGCTGTTGTTGTTTTCTGTTTGGTAGTTTTCTTGAAGACACGCCTTTCGTTTGAAATATAGACAACGATACTTAACCCCGGAATATCTTTTTGAGAACATGTTCTTTCATAGTGTGTTTGATTTATCATTTCTTTTACTGTTCATGCCTCATCATAAATCTAATCCGTTTTGTCTTTCTCTCTGTTTAGCAGTTTACTGTTCCTATATCATAGTGCGTTGTGTTTGTTTGTATCCTTGGTTATTTGATTCTTAGTCTTTACATATAACCTTATAGAGTCTTTCTCCCAACTTCATAATGCAATTTCATAAGTCGTTTTGATTTTCCCCCGTACATAATGATGTAAACTATGTTGGACTAGACAATTATTGATCCTACTAAAGCTTCGTATAACAGCACACTGTACCATTAGTTTCCACATAATCTCACTAAACACCGTGCTAGAAGGTTTCCCTGTACGTTCAAGTAAGGGGATAAACTAATCAAGTTCGGGGACTACGCTACTGAGTGTATTTTCACAATCACATAACATGAGAAACAACTCTAATAACCAAGAGAAAACTGATTATTCAGACAAACCCATCTACATTATACAACCTTGACTTCGGAACAATATCGAATCTGTCTGATCAGATATTAGTATCCTCTTATCTTTAAACAACAACAAAAATATATACTGAATGGGCGTTACGGTTTTGTGAACAAGCCATTTTGTTGTTTTGAGAGCTGCATGTATGATATTAGTCGAAAAACAGGATTTGATAATAATCATTGTGCTGTATGTATGACAACTGTTTTGTTAAATTTTCAATAAACTGCTATAAAAACTCTACGAAATGTGATCACCTACGTAAAACCACAATATTTTTCCTTTTTTTTTTCAGCGGTCATTTTTTTACGTTCATGTTTTAGCAGGTTCTTCGATTTTTTTAATCCTTTATACACCACACCAATATACTGGACAATTAAGAAAAGAAACAGAAAAACACAATATTAACTTTAACAAAATAAGCAAATACATGTACTTAACTCTATTAACTTAAAAACAAGCAATATACATTTTAATGGATCATTTTTTATTGGAAAACATTGCGAATGAGTAATAATTGATATGCCCAAAGTGTGAACCACCTCTGGCCAAACATGCCTTGACTCTAATCCTAAAATTGTTTCCAAATTTCTTCCATACACTTTGATCCACATCGTTGATATAGTTGGTAATGTTTCTTTTCAAATGTTTCAATGTTGCTGGTCTGTCACTGCCGACAGCACCCTTCACTGCCCCCCACAGACAGAAGTCAAGAGGGTTTAAGTCAGGACTGTGCCAATAGCAAGTAGGCGTCTCTTGAAGAGTTGATTCAAAAAGTACAACGTGGCATGAGCAGTATGAGGCGGGGCACCGTCTTGCATGAACCTAATGTTTTTTATCTGACCAGTTCATTGAGTTCATTAAAACAATGACAGATGGTGTCACGGTACCTGTGGGCGTTGATTATCACTGTCCTTCCATTATCTTCAAACCAAAAGGCCCCGATGAGTCCATGCTTAGCGTTGAAAGCAACAAACCTTTCCACCTTATGGCCCTTCATTTCACGTGGTGTAATTTATCAGGCCACTCTTTCCCCCAAAATGTGTTGTTATGATTGTTCGCTGCGCCGTTCAGATGAAAATGCGCTTCATCCGAAAACCAGATCTTCTCAACCCAACCCAACATATCAGAAATGGGACTATTCACATTATTAACGATCGAATGTTTTTATGGAAAACTCGGCCCAAATTATTGATAATGTATTATCATATGTGCCTCTTCCGTCACAATCAATTAAGTTTCCAGTTCTAAAAAAGTAAGTTCATTATATCCAGAACGCTTGAAATCAAAGCTACAAGAAACCTATATTTTCTGACAACCATTGACACATTTTACTACGTATGATTTTGACATGAGCTGTAAGCTTGTGTATGACTGATATAATATATGAGCAAAAGTCAATACTTTTCAAAATTACATGTTTTTTCGAACATGACAAATGGAGATCTTGGCATCGTTTCCTTACCGATAGCTTTGTAGATTCATTAACAGAAGCACGAACCTGTTCGATGGTGTTTGAACCATATGTGATTTCAGGTTTTTGTCCTTGAGGAGGCTGCGAATTCAAACTGTCTAACAATTTGAAAAATAGCCATACGACTGGGACCTTTCCGACAATTAACTTTGTTTGAAAACTTACGCCGAAATAGCACAACAGACTTTATTCATACCAATACTGTATTATCTGTACTTTTTTCTTTTGGGGCGTAAACCATAATGAACGACTAAAAACACTATTAACAGCTACGAACTTGATAAATACAAAGATTTATACACTTCAAAATCTTTGAAAACAATGATGAAACAGTGTTTTTAATTGAAGCAAGAACTTCCTGCAGTGTCGACAAAAGTGTGAAATCTGTACTAACAAAGAAGAAAAGAGAGCGCAAAAAGTGATGACGTCATATTGCATTTAACTAGTTGCAATACATTGTCATACTGTTAGGAATAGCATTTC
>JAUUEB010232940.1:0-13492 GCA_032362205.1 Clione limacina | reverse complement strand
GTCAATCTTTCTGGGGTGAACGGTAGTACATTTATTACCATCTTATCAAGTTTATAAGGGTGAACAGGACTACAGTTATTATCATCTTGTCAATCTTTCTGGGGTGAACGGTAGTACATTTATTACCATCTTATCAAGTTTATAAGGGTGAACAGGACTACAGTTATTATCATCTTGTCAATCTTTCTGGGGTGAACGGTAGTACATTTATTACCATCTTATCAAGTTTATAAGGGTGAACAGGACTACAGTTTTTATCATCTTGTCAAGTTTATAAGGGTGAACAAGACTACAGTTATTATCATCTTGTCAAGTTTATAAGGGTGAACAAGAACACAGTTATTATCATCTTGTCAAGTTTATAAGGGTGAACAAGACTACAGTTATTATCATCTTGTCAAGTTTATAAGGGTGAACAGGACTGACTACAATCATCAATATCTTGTCAAGTTTACTGGAGCGAACGGTAGTACAGTTATTACCATCTTGCCATGTTTATAAGGGTAAACAAGACTACAGTTCTCATCATCTTGTCAAGCTTCCTGGAGTAAACGGGTGTACAGTTATCATTATCTTGTCAAGTTAACTGAAGTGAATTGTTCATGAATAAACGGGAGTTGGAGTCAGTAATCATCACCTCGTGAACGAGGGAATGCTGTTATCATTCTCTTGTCAAGTTTAGCTAAGTGAACGGGATTATAGTTATTATCTTGTAAATTTACTGAAGTGAACAGGAGTATAATTTATCATATTGTTAAGTTCAATGACTAAAGTGAACGAGAGTTCAGTATCATTTTCTTGTCGAGTAAAAGGGGCGAAAAATGCCATTCACGATATCATTAATATGAGTTTCAAAGTAATAACAAACAAAAATCAGTTAGTAATCATTTGGTCTAGCTCTTCACAAATCTGACTAGTGTTATTATTTCTTTTTTGTACACGTGTTAAGTATGTCGAGATGCAGCCAGCCATGGTGACTCTACCCGTAAGTTAATCAAATCCATCTATCAGCGGAATCAATGCATGATTGGTTTTAGTATCCTTTTTTCGATGAATAACGCCATACTTATTTGTATCCGTATTTCACAAAATCACTGCAAGTTTGCTGGTAAAATAGCAAGATAACAAATATTCTACGCTTGAATCTGCCGAGAGCCGGTATGTACGAGAAATGCAGATTTCCACAATTTCTATAATAGAAAGACCCGCTATAAAGAGACACCGATCAATCCTTCACGATGTTGCCCATCGCCTAATCAAATATTGAGACGGTGTTCGACCCCCCTTTTAGAACACAGATCACCCACTCACTGTTGCAAAAGACGTTAGTGGTTGTCACCACTGTCAGACATTTTGTAAAAATAGAATATTGAGAATATTTTTATGATTTTAAGCCTTTTTTAAATAAAATAAGACTTAGTAGAATAATATGTCTGTTAATTGTATCCCGATTCTTTCTTTCTCTCTAATCGTCTTCCCATATACTCTGCTCCTCAACCATCTTCCTCTGCTCCTCAACCATCTTCCTCTGCTCCTCAACCATCTTCCTCTGCTCCTCACCATCTTCCTCTATATCCCATTCCGTCCCGTCTCCTTCCTACCCCTTTAACCATCACAGTCTCACACGTACACTCTCTTTCTCTCTCTCTCTCTCTCTCTCTCTCCAAACTCTCTCTATTAACACTTCTCCCTCTGTCTCCCTCTCTGATTTCTCTTATTCTCCCTCCCCCGTTTACATTATCCGTGCAGCATTGCAAACATATAAAATGCATGGAATAACATATCGATGTTTTTGTTTAGATGGTCTACTTTGAACAACTGTTGTCAATTTATCTGGATTTATCTAAATTATCCCATCTTGACACAGACGTCTATGAACATAATCTTATCAGTAAATATGTATGAAATGAAAACCTATTTGATCTATTTTCAAGTGCAGTGTATTGGATTTACCTGGATCTAAAGTGTACCATACTGTATGGTTAAGATGTGTTTATTAGCATTTCCAGTCTTCTTGGAACGGAACCAAAGTAGTACATTATATAGCAAATAAAGGAAAGCCAGTTTATAGCAAACCCGATATCTTTGTCCCTGATTGTTGTGTCTACGAGTTGAAAACAGCATTCACTTTAATTAATCCCCGTTCCACTTAGCGAATTGAAATTAACTTATTTATTTGGCTTCTAATAATAGAGTTCAAGAGTGGACAAAACAGACCAGAAATGTTACAATTTCTAGCTCTCTAAGTCAGCACATGTGCTTGAAATTAAAGGGGCAAGAATATAAAACTTTAATGTGGTAGATAAATTACACAAGATAACCGTCCGAAAAAGACCCGCGAGAAAGAGCGTTGAGTGAGGTATCAGTAAAATACATTCGCAACAAGGCTAATTAACATTGAAGTTATGTGAAACCAATTATGTCCACAGTAGCTCCCTGGCAGAAATATGTGACTTAAGAAAACAGCTCATATGAATAGAATACTGCATTGTATTCAAACAAGGAAATAAACAGACATTGACATTTCTTTTGAACTGAAAATCTTGTAATCTAGACTAGTTGATGCGCAATTCCAAATGGAACCAGTGAATCACTTATGTTAATGCATCCGAAATTGAAGCAGCCTCGGGCATTACAAATGTAAAGTACCTATGTCCGCTCAACATAACATGCAAGTCACTAACATGATAGCGAACCATTGTCACAAAAAAGCGTATCTAAATTTTCATTGTCTTGATTGAGGTATTGTCTGTTAACCCCACCATACACAATAAGTTTTTGTTATAAACTCAGGTTCTGTCTCATGATTCTGTGTCCAGTATTGAGTGTTACTCAGGTTACATGGGTTAAAATTTAAAAAAAACAACATCAACATCACCCTGTCAAAAGGCAGATGTGTTTATGTTTTAAAGTTAGTGTGTTCTTGATGTTTGTTTTGGTTAGGGAACGTTCACATATTATGTCATCAGTTGGGGGGGGGGGGGAGTATGATGGGATGGCTTTAAATAGTAAATATTACCACACATTATGAATAGGGGTAGGGGGGGGGGGGGATCAAAATCAGCAAACAAGTTAACACATACCATGTGAACAGTCCGTTACAAAGGCCCCGCCCTTTTTCCCATTTCGGAGCCCCTGGTCTTCTTAAAAGTATGATTGATAACATATGAAAAATAAAAAACGAAAATATCCAACGATTTGATGTGCGATATACACAACAGCAGTGAAATATGGTTGAGTGGAAATAAACACAACCAAGCGCGTATCTAGTGGGGCATGATGCAATCCCCCACCCCCATCTGAGTAAAATAGAAAACAATTATAAATATTTGTACCGTTAACCCCTAATTTTCCCAAATACCCCCCCCTAAAAATCCTAGATACGCGCCTGAACATAACCTTCAGGGGGGGGGGGACATTTATGAAATCGACAATTAACCCTGTCAAGGTCATTTGTTCGTAGGTTTTTTGAAGAGATTCACCATGATATGTTATTTTTCTAAGAATCATAACAGAAATCTAACCGTGTGTAGTCCACTTGACTTGAGGCTAGATGTACAGGGGTATGTGGTTTTAAGGTGTAAGGTAAATATTATGAACACCATATTATTGTTATCATTTCAAACAAACCCTGTGACTTAGAAATTGCCAAAAAGTGGCTGTTTGCAAAATCTATTTGTTGAACTATTGTGTATGGTTGAAATGAAGAAATAATATAATTATTTACTTTGATTGTTTCTACATGCTTAAGATTACATTTAGATCTGAACTTGAAAACGATAAGATGGTCAGATGATATGTAAAGATAACCACGTTATCTAAATTTAATTAAACACAGATTGGGCAGATCCGTCTGTATTCTTAGCCACAACATCTTAATCATCATAGCTATGTTCTTAATTCTAGCTTTTGACGTGTTTATAATTATAGTTATATCTCCCAACGTCTATGCGCTTACATATTATGACCTTACATCTTATGTTTAAGGGGTGTAGCTGTGTGAAAAAATAAGTGAAAGTCAAGAGGACTTTCAACACATGCATGACCAGGACCACTCAATCTTTTTCTGACTTATTGAGCTGAGGCATACAGGCCTGGGAACAACATATTCGCTTCACACGCGACATGTCTGGGGTTTAAACACGACCAATATGGTATGTTTTATACCACTCTCCTCTGGCTATGTCTTAAGGGGACATCTTGTATTATTGATATTGTATTGCGAGGGCGTAGAACACAAACAATTTACATTATAAGCAAACAATAATAATTCTCTTTCACTTTATTTCTGCAAACGCATCAATCAATGGGCTACTACGTTTCTCGTGTACGAATTCCGGAATACATTTGTATCCACGAAGTATTTCTCATAGTAAATAGACAGATACTTGAATGAACTATGTGCCGTCGTTGTTCTTGCTTGTTTTATCATGTAAGAATACATTTCATCAGGGCAGATAATACATGTCAATGTTACCCATTACTGACAACTAACAATTATTCAAATCACACACATCATCGGGAATATAAATCGTTTGTTACAAAAGAATGCATGTTAATAGGCTTAAACGTCTGTCTTAAGCGTCGTCAACAATAGAATGTGTTTCTTTTTCGGGTCAGTATATTAAGCCTGATAAGCGAAATCAAAGCTTGCATTTGGTAAGTTATGTGATTACCATAATTAGTTATACATCAAAGGAACATGCAGACATTATAAATTAATCGCCATAACAGGGAGGGTGAATGTAAGTATAGTCAGTTTTAATCAGATCTTTTCCATGTTCTGAGCTTCTTTAATGTGACAGTAAATCAAGTTGAAATGTTTAAGGGAATTAAAGTCTCCATCAACATACCGGGTGGATAAAAAAACGCGCCGCTTGTTTGAATCGCCACTTCTCCAACAATTGTTATTATTTGGTCACAAAAATGTACATACTTTTTTCTCAATATATTTCCTTTGTCGTCATAAAAAAAATCTAAAAACGATTTATAATTTTGCGAGGAGGAAAACAAATCTGCCTTCTGGCATCTTGGGGAAAATGTTATTTCTTAAACTGATAAATAGTATTTACAATCAATTCCACTTGTCGCGATAGCTTGAAAATATGATCAAGTAAAGAATGTCGGCGACGGTACAAATAATGAAATTTAGCATTCTCATCGAAAGGGAGACAATGCGTAGTATAAAGGTTGACGACCGAATCGGGTGACTCTCTTAACAACTCCAAGTACACGCCCACCCCGCTCGAGTAAAGACGACTGTATTTTCAAAGTATCCATTTGTTTATTTCTTTTCGACATTTGATATTTTAGTTTTAGTTTTTACATTCTGTATTATTAAGTGTGCTAAGACATATTGGAATATATACAGGTTATATTTGATGAACATCTTTAGGATGTTATACTTAGTCTTGTTAAGCATGACTAGTCAGATAGGATTTGGTGAGATAATATTATGAAGTCGATAAAAATGCGATCCGCTTGAATTCGCTCGTTCTCTCCCTCTCCATGTTTGTAATGTGCCTTTGTACACATAATTTATAAAGCCACTTCTGTGATATTTTCGATGTTCTTTAAACATCTATCGAGTTAAGCTTCTTAAAACAGTTTACCAAGACACACTACTACTATAACATCACAATGAGTTGTTGGTGCTGCATTTTTCTATCTTATATGAAATGATTACTAAATGTTACGAGAAAATCATGAAATATAAATAAACCCTTGTTTACTGCCTACATACTTTCCTTATGGTTGAAAGGCTTATAAGTGTTAACATTGATTCTGGGGGGAAATTAAATCGAGCAAATTCACAATTCTATATAATTTATAAATGGATTCTGTTATACATGTACATTAATTTCATTTTTTCCATTGAAAAATACGTATTATGGCAAATTATACTTTCGATGTTTTGAATGCACGCAGTACGCATTAACTTTTACTTCCCCTTTACATTCAGAGATGAGGCATGTATTGTGGGACTAAAGTATTAGAAAGAGATCAAAGAGATAGAATGTGAGAATTTGCATCGCAGAGAGATCTGCCTCATTTTGAATCTTCCCTCCAGTTAGACAGTTTACACGTGTTCTTGTTTTCACAATTCATCCACACCTGTTACATTTCAACCTTGAACCAAGAAGCCACTTCCTTATGTTTAATCAATTATCGCATATAATGCAATATACTTCTTGCTGTTTGTATTTATGTGATTACATGATAATTCCAAGAACAATGTGTTGTTGTCTGCTCATGCAAACATGTAATCCTTTGTGACACATGACTCGTTTTTGTGTAACCATTTGTTAGAGGTAAAGATGTGAAATACTAGACCTGCATCGTTCTGTAACACCTGGAATGAACGAGATATACTTTTACACTATATGTAGCTAACTTAATCGTGCAAAAAATAAAAGATTGTAAAATAATGTTTCAAATCTTTACGTCAACAGCAGCAGCAGGTGCGTATCTAGGGTTTTCAAATTGGGGGAGGGGGGCATGACATCGGTGCGAGGCACTTATCTATCTAGGGGGGATGGGCATTTTTGAAAATGAGGTGTAAATTGTGCAAATCTATGGCATTTTTTCCTCGGATGTGGGGGGGGGCATTGACCCGTTTCCCCAAAGATAATCGCCTGAACAGCAGCACAACATTCCGATAAAATATCATTAAGTATCAACAGAAATAACGACCGATGACCATTAGGTTAATTGCACCTTACATGAGTAAAACTGTGCCTATATGTGTAAAGCTATGTCTACATGTGTAAAACTGTGTCTACATGTGTTTAGGTGTGCCTACACGTGTAAAACTGTGTCTAAATGTGGTAAGGTGTACCAACAGGTGTAAAACTGAACCTACATGTGTAAAACTGTGTCAACATGTGTTAAGATGTCCCTACACGTGTAAAACTGTGCTTACATCGGTACGGGGACACATTGGTACGCTCCCAGAGGTAGAATGAGATATGATACTACAATATACCAAATTAACTTCACAACGAAATCAACTTAAAGTAAAAGAAAACCAGTAACATGGCGTGAGTATGCAGTGTGGGTAGGAGTAGGCTGCATAATAATAAAAATAAAGTGTTGCTCAATAAGATGAATGAGAGAGAGAGAGTTAATGACAATCAATTATTGTTCTACTCAAGTTCTATCAAATAGATACATATATTAAAACCATCACACAAGGCAAACATGCACCGGTAAAAACGACAAGGGGACAGCGCAAATTATAAAGTGTGCCACGTCCTTTTGAGGTTCTTTTCAGTAATAACCATAGGTGTTGAGGAATTGGTCACACAAATGGTTTTGAAAATTTCCTGTATACATTCATATAAGTCGGGGAAATGAAGAATTGTTAGGTTCATTGCAACCAATATATTGTGATATTCCCCGTAATTACTTCCTCCTCTTTTTTGTTTTGGTCAAGATCACTGAAGAATACAAAATCCTTTTTAACTCTGTGAGCCTCTAGATATCGCCGTTTTAAGTTGTAGAGTATGACACAAGTGTAAATTTCACATAAAGATAAAACATAATTAAAAAAATATGTGGTTCATCACCTGATGTAAACAACCGATCTTTTTGTATTCAACTTGTTTGTGATATTACAATTGACCAGTCAGAGTACTGAAAAACAATTGTAAACGAACACCATTTGCTGTGAACAATAGCTATATTAGATTCACTCAGAGAGCAGCCTCAACCAAGTTTTCATTTACATTCCTTCCTTATCAATAAACACAAACTTGGGTATGTGTATCTCCTGCTCATGTTCTTACATGCATTTAGAAAAACTACAAGTATTTGTTGCATATAACAGCCATACAGCAATGTACAATGTGTAAATACAATATCACAGAAGTTAGAAACAGCATTGTCTATTCTTTTCTTCATGTGTGCCAGATTAATGGTGTTGGTCAACAAAAAGGGGCGTAGCTACGTTATAATAAAAAAAATCAGTCATTTGTATAAAGTTTCAATGTTTTTTATTGTTGTCTTTTGTGTAACACCAGGGACTTTTGGAGCTATTTTTTACCTTTTGGAGTAACAATCTTTCGCGAGCGGCAGTACTACGAATTTTTTAAAAAAAGTGAGGTGAGCAAGGACTGGTTGCCACAGAATTTTAAGATTCCTTACTGAGGGCTGTTTAAAGACTCGATCTATTTCAACAGTTTGTCAAGATCAAAGACTGCAGGTGGAAAATCTTCCCTTCCGGGATACAAATCTTAAAATGGTTTATCAGTGGCCAAACTGCTTTAAGTGTAACAAAAAAAAGAACAGAGAGTAACAGTGTAATAAGGTCTTCTCAGTGTAACATTTACACTCGTCAGTGTAACATCTGGCATGTCTGCTGATCGTTCATATTTTTTTACCTACACAATAATAATGATTTTCCAAAGCTTCTAACATTATCATTATTACTATCATGTTGCTACTTTTCTCAGGTAAGATTGTGAAACTTTTTATGGAGTAATATTTTTTACCAAGAAAATGTCTGTAGAGATTGTAGAAGGGATTCTAGTCATCCTCACAACTGGATGACTGCACTTGGTACAAAATGTGATGGTCAAACCCCACAGGCCACCCATAGACACAAACGTAAACAAAGTTGACAATATTAATCACTAACATTTTTTAATATTATATTTCATAGGTTGGCTTAAAAGTATTAATATTACATGACGGCACGCGAAGAGAGAGAGAGATTATGTAGCTGTCGCATGTAGGTGTTGTCTGCTAAGACGCAAGTTTAGGGTCATCACAGGTCATGTCAACACACTACACGATTTGACAACATTGTGCAAAGTTTCAGGCGCCTTGTATCTACGACAAGGTTATGTTTTGAATGTTGGTGGATGTTATGTTTTTTGGGGGAATTGAAGGTAATATATAGAATGAGAGTCATAATCTACGTTTCCAATTTTACATGTTCCGATTAAAGATTTTTCAAATGTGTGCTTGATTACTACTTCTCTGAGCTGGAGCCTTTTCTTTAAAACCTCTAAGAAAAACATTGAGGATGTGGTGTTCTCTAAGTTCCTTAATTTTCTCTCAAATAGTCTGACAAGTAAGACAGCTGTTAGTTTATCAAGGATGACTCCTACACAAACTGTGTTAGAAAACTTATCAACTCTCATGAAATTTTAAATGATTAACTTACCCTTTCCATTTCAAGGAATTCATGATCCAGCTCTGTACCTTTGGCCCCTCCAATTTTTTCACTTACATACTGAAAAAAGAAATATTTTTTTAACAACAATCAAAATACATCTTTTTTATAATTCAAAAGAATAGTACACATTACCACCAACTTTTGACAAATGTAATGTATGAAACTTTGTCTTGATTTCTCGTTATATTTGCTTCAAACTTCACTATGTCATTTAGACCTTATCATTAAAAGGATGTGGTCAGGATGGCAGAGTGATCAAATCAGCCAATCTTTAGAGCGACATTTGATCTCTTGAGGTAGTGGCTGGAAAAAACACTGTGGGTTCGACCCCCTCAATGGACACATTTTTCAAGGTAAAAAATGTGTAAAGCTATCCTGTAATGTGGTTGGTGCACACCGCTCGTGCAAATAGATTTCATTATCAGTACTTTCCACAATCCTTGGTAGGCAGGATCATGTATCTAGTCCTATCGGAGACGGACAATTAAAACGGAGGCCCTGCGCTAGACGCACGCTTAAGATCCCCTGGTAGTCACTCAGAATATCTTCTGAAGTACTTCTGAGGGCGGACAGCAGCTGCCCTCTGGGCGAAGGGAAGCACCAAAGTATTAAAGCAAAAAAAGTTTTAAGCAAAGAGGATGAATTGGCAAATTCTCTGTACATGTTTAAAAGCAGTACGCTAACGCAAAAATTCAGTCAACACTAGCTGACTTTGTATGAGTGAATGATCAAGAAGATTAAAGGATCAAAAGCAGTTTATTTATTTGATGGTTGCAGGGTGTTCCGATATCAGTCAGTTTCTGAAAGAAAATTAACATCATTTTAACCTGTCTTTCAGTAGATATGAAAACATTAAAAGAAAATCCAGGTGAATGACTATGTCAACTATTGTTGTATTAATACTGTTTTTAAAATTATATTATTATACAAAACAACCCATGTAAGATCACGTGAAAATCCGATGAAGCAGAAAGAAGAGTACAACTTCCTTATTATTAATGTTTTACTTTGACTGTTTTCATCGTACAGACATAGGTTGTTGCCAATGACTTTTTCACTAAAACTGCTTAATACACTAGTCTGAAACTCCAGTCTATGGAACTTTGATGTTTAAAAAATCATGTATGGTTTAAGGCAAATCTGAATATTAATACTTGATTTGGAATTGAAATGTTACAGTGTTACTAAAAAAGGTATAGTATGGGTTGAATGACCAATTAACTTTTTTTTTAATTAACATCAAAAGAAAGAAGCCACTCTTTAACTTGCAATAGTTTTGATTCATGTATAGAACTGAAATTTCCTACTATCTTCAGCAAATCTACTGCAACTGTTTTATCTTTTGGATCTGTAGGTAACGAACTAAGACACAATAATAATGGGGTCATAACAGAGTTATGAATTATGTAATTGAATTTCAATATACAGTCCAACGACCACACCCAATGCGCGGGCACCTGCCTCTAGTGACAGTATTGTAATGTGTTGTATTACTTCTGATATTCATTCTTGATAAGAGGGCAAGACGATAATGACTGTTCTCTTAGAAAGTTCAACCATATTTTGACATTTTTCTGATGAATATGAAAGATTGGATAGGTTTCTCAAAATTCTAACCAGTAATTAAGCAGCCATGACATTTGTAAAATAGAAGTGACTTTAGGTAGGTGTGCATGGTATCACCAGGCACACAATTCCGGCTTTTTGCAGATGATTACAGGCCAATTCGCACTCCAGAAGCCCATGTCATACTACAGAATGATCTCAACAAACTCTCTAAGTTGGCTAATGAGTGGGGTATGGCATTCAACATATCTAAGTGCAATATTCTGAGAACCAACGTTGGCCTTCATAGCCATGGCTTCAATATGATTGATGGCGACATCCTACAAGAAGTACAACATGCTATCACATACTTATGTATAACTTTCTCCAACAACATGTCTTGGAGTAAACATATTGAACAGGTTTCCAAAAACTTGGTTTCATAAGTAGAAATCTCCAAGGTGCTCCTAAAAGTTCTAAAGCCACAGCATATAAATGCCTCATCCGACCAGGGATGGAGAAAGCGGCGCCCATCTGGGACTCATACCTCCAAGAATATATCAAATCTATTGAAATGACTCAGTGCAAGGCAGCTCATTGGATGTCATCTGACTACTCTCCTCAAAGTAGTGTCACAACTTTGCTCAATTCTTTACAGTGGGAGTCGTTGGAGGCCAAAATTTTTGAGATCGGTTAAAAATTGTGCAAATTTATAGCATTTTGGATCTCATATGAGGGAACTTTCCCCCATGTCCCCCCTGGATACGCGCCTGCAAATGGGGGTTCCCTGGGACATCAATATCTACCTCTATTAATAACCTGGCCTCACTTTATTTGAATACATGAATACTTGAGACTGTGGTAGACCTTTTGGTCTTTCAAGTGTCTCCTCTCTCTAAGTCTTTCTTAAAAAACTTGCGCGCATGCATGCTTTTTACAGGTTAGAACATGTAAAAACTTCAAGTAACCTTTAAAAACATTGACTAGTCATAAGACACATATAAAAACTGTATATTAAACAAATTCTTTGTACAGTTTAAAAGTTGAGTTTCTTGCATTATTGTATTTGGCAAGAGTAAACAGATTATCTTCATTTATGTTGTCAATATCATGAAGAATGTTCGAATTATGTCTGCCCTAATTTGTCTGTATTTAATACTAGGAAGTTCTAGTGTTACTAATCTTTCTCTATAGACAAGTAACCCAGTATTATGTTCGTAAAATATTGATCAATTATTTTTGTTACACTACCATGTGCCCCTGTGGCACAACGGTCATGTATGTTGCTTTGTTAAATCAATTTCTATCCAAAAAGGGTGCAGGTTCGACTCCCAGCTTCGGCATGTGTATCACTAACAAATGTCTAAGGCCAAAAAAGGGTCTGTTTCCACCAACATGGTCCAACAAAATAGGGTAGGTAGGTAGGGATTGAATTTTTTTTTACTCGCGCGATGAACAAGTCTTAAAAACAATTAAAAACATCAACAAAATCCAACTAAATGCCAAAAGATGTGATGATTGCTGGATTCGAATAGACCAGACAATCAGTACTTCCACTTTACAGTGATGATCAATTCAGAATAGGATCTCCTAATAAAAAATATTTTTTCAAAAAAATCTGGTATGGTCGGGAGGATAGCGGTAGGGTCGACCGGGTTAGTGGAAACATACTTTTTTTGGCCTAATCATAAATGTATGTCTAATAATTCAAACGATGTTCTCTCCTCCCAGCAGTAACAGATGGAAGATTGACAGCAAGAGAAGAAGATAGAAAGATAAGTAAGCAGTTTTCTTTCTTTCTTTTCCCCATACAAATACTGAACCCATCCTTTTTTAGTACCTGCTCAAAAAATCCCCTCTTTTTTGCATAGGGAATTAGTGGGTGTTTGAGTAAGGATTTACTTCTGACTTGGTTTGGATATTCTTCCAAAATTATTGGCTTATACTTATGGTCTTATAAACGATCTGAATTCTGAATCTGTCATAAATTTGATTACTGACTGTGCCTTCCTGGCAACGATGCCTCTCACTTAATGATCGCCCTGCTACTCCCGGCAGACCACAGCTGCCAGCCACCATTAATAATCTCGTATTTAGCCATAATATGACATGAGAGAGCTTATTCAACACTCATTCACTTGTACAGTAGACCCCAGTTACAACAAAATCTTGGATATAGCGAACAAAACAAAAAGTCATGATTTTTTCCTTATATAATATTACTTATTTGAACTCTGATATAACAAAATAAAATCCCAAGGACAACGGATATAACGAACTAATCTTCAGGATTGACAAAGTCCGAAATCTCAGTAAAAATATATAGATAAAATAAACGTTAGGCTCGACAGGTCGAAATTAAAAGAAACACATCTCAAATAATGACCCGAGAGGGGCGCATGAGTGGCACGAGGTTATTTGTCCGCGACTGACTTTTGTCTGTCTGCTCACTGCATAGGCCATAGACTCTGTATGAATTAACTCTGCGTGTGACTTAATATATGTACTCTTTGTGCTGTCGGGTCGCCAATCACCCTATTTCCCACTTGGCGCTGCCCTGCGGCGACAAGCAATGACCTAAAAAATCATTGTAGAAAAAAGTGCCCCTCATGGGACAAAAAAACCCTTCGTGGAATAAATTATTAATTATTAAATCAGTTGTAAGAGTGCCTGGAAATGACCTACTTATTTTATACAGACAACTTTTGTGCGTCTGCTACGGGTACATTTTCAGTCGCTGTTCAAAAAGTGTTGCGTAAACATCCC
>JAUUEB010232830.1:0-13494 GCA_032362205.1 Clione limacina | reverse complement strand
TGACAGAGTTATGGCCCTTGAGTTGTTTGCTATATGTTCTTTGTTACTTTTGTCTGCTGTGCGTGGTTGTACTCTCTGCGAGTTCTCATTTTTTCTAGTCAATTTGTGTCATACTCTTTATTATTCATAAATAAAATGGCTTAGAAAAGGTATTCAGCTGAAAGAAATATTGATAGGACATCAATCCTTATTCACCTTTACGAGACAATATCTCAACACTTAAAGTGTGATAAGTGATTAGTGGCATCTTTTGACCAGAGGCTTCACATTTGACATGAGTTTTTTTGCTGTATTCTTTGTTAGGCAAAGGTTAATGGATAGGGACATTCATGATTGTAATACATCATGTATAAATTATATTATTTTTTTCAGACTCTGACAGTTGGGGCAGCAGGCGGTCAAGTGTGCGCAGCATCATGTCAGCGTCTTCCTCCACCTCGGTTGCCACTTCATCAAATGTGTCGCGGTCCCCAAGCAGCCAGTGGCAGCAGAGCCCTGACGACATCCCACCAATCGATGCTTCTGCAGTTATAGAGTTAGAGGCAAGAGCTCAGCGTGTAGCAGACAATTTGGATCTCATGATGGGAAATATACGCAACAACCTGCACAAGGTAGCCTAAGCTAGCTAGTGTTATCTGAAGTTTGATTGTTCAACTTATATTTAGATTAATATGCCCTGGCATAGAGAGACAGATAATCTTTACAAGTGAGCTTTGAAAATGCACAATGCACTGATTTCTTATTTCCCTGAAGTCAGTACCTGAGAGATGACATTTTAATGATAGGAATGATAATTAGATTGTTCTGTAGTGATAAGGAAAGGTGCTGCCAGTAACATGAGTTGGGTATGTCATGTGGGTTTGTCATGTGGGTATGTCATGTGGGTATGTCATGTGGCTAGGCTAGAGAAAAATAACTGGCAGCTTGACAAAAAGGATACAGATCGTAAATTAATTTCTATTCTGTTCAAAGTAACTGTAGATTTTATGAGTGGCGTCCAAACCCGACTTATCTGAATGCAAGTAACTGGGTGCTGCCATGTTTGGTAACACTTTTTCTGAAATTTATATTTCATTTTGTAATCCGACCACAGCCTGGTGTTTTTCCATGGGCAAGAAAATTTACAAATACATATTTCCTCTCTCTACCCAGATAAAATTGTGTACAACTAAAGGCAAGGATGTAATTGTAGGTTTCTCCAGAAGGTATAGATGTGGCTCAGTTACGCCTGTCAGGGCAATAGTTGATAGAAAAAGGCACTTGAGACCTTGAAATGAGCTCAGGGCATGATCTCCATATAAAAGTTTGTAACGACCCTCTACAATGAACACATTACATTGTTTCAGCCTGAGATACTCATTGTCTATGAAATGAAGAAATGGGAAATTTTGTTCACTTTCTTATATGAGTACAGGTTAATTCACTTATAACAAATTGGTTGGGGAACAAAGAAATGTTCGTTATAACTGCGTTTGTTTTAAAAAAATCCGAAATGAGTGGAACTTGTTGAAATTGGCCAGTTTTTCAATTTTTCCTCCAATTAAGGGGATGTGCGACTGAAAAAAAAGGATCCACAATATACATCCTTTAATATCTTTCTATTCATATCTTAACAACCCTTGGATAGTTAAATCAATTTCGGAAACGGTGAAAATGGCGGCCTTATTCGATTTTTTGTCTTTATTGTATCTTTTTTCTTTATCAACCAATTTTCTTGTTCAATAGCTTAAAATGTTCCTCTTTAAAAGGGCTCCAATGATATAGAGAGATTTGTTCAGATTTCTTTCTTAATGCAAATTGACTTGTCATTTTCACTATATCAAAACATAACAAAATTCAAATTTGTTGTACAAAATCAACCTGGCTAAGCAGCAAAAGGCAAAAAATCAAAATATCTTTCTATATCATTGAAGTCATATTCAAGACGCAACTTTTAAGCCAGGTTTCATCAAGATCGGTTGAAAGATAATAAAGATATAAGCCAAAACAGTTAAAAAATGTATAATCAGAGTTAGGCCCCTTTGAGTATTTTGCTATATGTCTTTGTTAATTTTTTGCAAACATGCTGTGGTTCCATCGTCAAAGATATAAATCTGAAATCTTGCACAGAGGCGCAATTCGTAGGTCCCTAAAAGCTATTTAATTGTTTTTGATAAAAACTTTTTTGACAGAGTTATGCCCCTTAAATAACAAAAAATATGTCAAAAGTGAAATCGGTTAAAAATTATATTTTCAAAAAATGACATAGCTTGACAAAAACAGGCTAATAAAGCCTTGTCTGCATCTTTCATTGAGCTTTCTCTAAGCCTTTTCCTCTTCGCTCAAAATCCTATTTTATCCCTTGCTTTAACCCAGTTTGGGAGAATGCCTTTTGGGATTCCATATTTCTTGCATATTTCTACTTTTGTCCGTGCCCTTTCATCCACTTCTTTTAATATATTCTCTTTCTCTTTAAACGTAAGCCTCCTTCCCTTGGATGGCGACATCTTCCACGGTTAGGAGACATAATTAATACATCAATTGATGATTTAACTTTTGATACCAGATTCCATTATAAACACATGTCAAATATATGACCGGCTTGGCCTAATTCTTGTGACCACTCTCTGCGCAGTCACAAGTCAGTCAATCTCAGTGGCAATGACGGCGACTGTTGAAACAATTCTGAACCAAACCAGACTGAGCGCATGCCATGAGACAAATATAATTGCATCAAAAGACTTGGAACCAGATGTCGTGCTTCATGAAATAGTGATCAAACTGATTCCTTTTTCTTGGTTTTACTCAACAGTTTCTTTAATTCTTGTTCATTATAAGAGATTTCTTTGAATTGTAGTTCGATATCAGAAATATATTTCAATGGTACAAAGAGGGATATATGGTAGTTTTTACTTTGTTCGTAATAACTGATTATTCTTTAAAATTGATTTCGTTATAAGTGAATTCACCTGTATTCAAATTGAAAATGCAGGCTAGCTTTTAAATCAGTAAGATTGTCCTTTTAAAAAGTGGATCAATAGAATAGATAAAAAATACTAAAAAGATTAAGTAGAAATCTTAGAATTTACCAATTTTTACAAAAATCTTAACTGCATGTCCTGGTATGTCTACATACAACATACCAAAGTTTTGTGTTGATGAGTAAAAAAAATGTGGCTGTTATTCCGGTGCATGCACACAATTAATAAACAGACGTTCAGTGTTGTTATTATGTAGATTTTTAGTGATGTGTAAAGAGTTTTGAAATAATGAATAATTGGTTTGGTAAAACCTATGTTCATAGTAATAAACTGTTGCCTTGTTTAGAAATTATTTGTCATCTTTTTGCACACATTTGAGGCCTTCTAACATCATCTTTCCTCATTAGATGTCTGCCATTACCATAGGATGTCAGGAGGCTTACAAGCGTTCAGTGGACATCACTTGTGATTCTGTGGATACTAGTATAAAGGTAACCTTGAACTTTGACCCTGGTGTCTTATTTTTTCATTTTGATTATTGTGCGAATCACACTCTCAAACAAGATATTGACATTAAGGACAGATGATTATAATTCCAACACTTCATTAAGTTTGAACATAAATGTTGAAATTTGTTGAAAACCATTGAATCCAATATGAAGCTATAAAAGAAAAACATTAAAATATTAAAAATAAATGTTGTAGATGTCTATTACATATATATAGGTATATGAGCACTGTAGATAGATACCAAGTCCTCATTAAAGTCAACATTGTTTGGTGTCAGATGTTTTTTTCATATACATGCAGACAGAATTATGTTGTTCATAACTTGACTATTAACTTCATTGCTCCAAGGGTTACAGAGGAATGTGGATCCAAAATACTTTTTGTAGTTGTAAATAATCATAGTTTGACAGAGGGAGACTAAGCATGTGCAAACACAGGAGACTAAGCATCAACAATTCCCAATACTTTGCGATTAGGTATCGGAGGTATTGATTCTTAACTATTGACTTAAACTTTGACCTAGAATAAAAAAGTATCGCAGCATTGGAAAGCATCAATGGCATCGATGATCGTGTATAAACAACATTCATGTATTACGTGCATTGATGGCATCATGCTCACGTGCGTTTTGTCATTACCACTACTCCGTTATCGTGACACTTTTTGATCGGCGCAAAATGTCATGTCAGTGTAGTGCTTGATGATTACAAGCCTCACCTTATTTTGATTTCATTTTTTGTAGGAGAGAGGGGATGTTTACGTTTGTTGTTATCAGCGGGTGAAACTGTCAGTTCTTACAATATGAATAAGTGTTTGGAAAGTAAATACTTCATCATCTTGGTTGTGTTGCCACTGTAGGAAAAATTTGAATTACAGACATTTCATTTTACTTTATTTGGACCCTCTTTAGAAAACAATTTCCAAACAATTCAATAAAGGAATAAACAAAGTATGCAAAGTAATAATTAATACAGTAAATTGGTTAACATGTATCTATAAATTTAGTGACAAGTGGTAATATTTTTGAAAAATCAGAATAAATGAACACAAGCAAAGGCAAATACAAAGCAGGAAGATAGAAAGAGTTGTGAAGGCAAGGCAGAACCAGTGTAAAGAAAGGACAGTATTAATTATTGCAGTTTTTATCATCAGTGTCTATCCCTCACATATTTTAATCGCTTAAAACAATTAGGTGGTTTTTAGGACACATGAAGCGCAATGTATTGTCTCAGCTAGTCAGAATCTTACATGTCCGAACGAAGTGCCGCACGAATTTACGCTCATACCTTAGTAGGTACAAGCATAAACTTGGATTTTGTAGCACGTCATTAGCCACAGTCACAATCTAGGTCAAAGTATAGGTATGGATGTGTGACACCACAACATCATTAGTCATTGACCGTAGACACATTTTACGGTGCTCTTCCTGCAACACCACACCTGATTAAAAAGCAACCACAGACACAGGGTCTATGGAACATGGCTATGATTCCCTGTTCATCTTTTGAATGTTTTGTGTTTAATGTAACATTTCAATTAAATCTTCTTTCAATTATCTGATATGAAAGTATTTGTCATTATGCTAAACCTTTCAAGACACATAGCTAAGGTCGACAATTCACTACAACACCTCATCGATACCTACCAATCCCTTTAATGAGACAAATACAAGGGGCTCTGAATGTGTTACATTATTATATACGTTTTTTTGTCCGTTTTTATGCTTATAGAAGAACTTTCTGCTTTAATGATTGATGGAAACTATCAAAAATGCACACAAAAAAAAAAGTACCGGCAGGTATCGGAGAATTGATGTATGACTATCAATTCCAGATTCCTAATTCTGGTATCGAAGGTATCGATTCCAAGAACCAGATTCATCCCATGACTATGACTAAGGGAGACACACAGTCAGGGAAAGTCATTGACGAATAGGGTGGGTGAAAAAAATAGAAAGAAAGAAAGAAAGAAAGAAAGAAAGGAAGGGTAAAAAGTTAGGAGCAAGTCATCTTACTTGGACTGTATGAAGTGACAACTGATCACATTTTTACAGTAAGAAGGTTATAGTAATCTACCTCTTCGTATCCCATATGCATGATTCAATTTTCTTACCCATTGAAGAAGTCTGTTAATTGTTCATGTCTAATGTACATTTTTCTCTCCTGTAGACAATGTATGCTCTAATGGCCAAGTGTGAGGAACTGAGCACATCCATGAAACCTGTGGAACAACTGGCCACTCAGATGTATCCTTTACCTCAGTTTTAAGAACGTTTCACACATTATTTGATTCATAAGATTTTCTTTAAGAGTTTTTAGGAAGCCTAGATACATAATAATAATATAAGACCATAGTCTCGCTATGACCCTCCTCTCCTGGGGGTGGGGTGGGGGGGATATACCCATTTAGTTTATAGTAAATTGACATCAAGCCACTGTGTTTTGAAAAATGTTTGCCAAGTTTTAAGTGTAGAATTATGTGAGTTATGTCCCCTGAAAAGATAGATTACAACACTTACAAATTTCACAAAAACAAAAATTGCTCTTTTCCTTAACCTTCATACAGCAAAGAGATCAAGCGGATTCTTGAGTTGTTTGAGCAACAGCTAAGTGACAAGTGAAGCAAAGCCGGAGTGTCTACCAAGAGAATGGAACAAAGGTCAATGTCTGATGACAGTGTGATGTACCACAAGAGGAAACTTGGTGCTTGAAACATTTCAGCAAAACCCATGGCTGTACCATGACAGAATTGGCTGACTTCCTTAATGAATAAACTCATTTGAAAACAACCAAAGATTAGAAATGTCAGTCAGAGGAAACCGACAGCTACAAAGAACGGGGAAAAGATACACAATTTAATCATTTATACTTGTCTATTTATTGAATAATTCTCTGCTTTTCCCAGGGAATCTGTGAGTTCTAATGTTTTAAGTAATAATCCTTAGCACTGTTAATCTTCTTAGCAAGCTAGATTTCACAAGAATAAATATTAAAATTCATGTTATGTACAGCTTTAGCAGTTAATAAAGAAACCATGTGGTAACCCTCTGAGCATCTTAGAGCATATTCTGGTTTCATTAGTGTAATGAAAGTCCCCCCCCCCCCCCCTGCTGTGAAAAGTCATAACACACAGTGTATCGTTCTTATAATCACATTTTTTCTTTAATAATATTTTAAGCTAATAGCTCAGATGTTCATATTTCTATCAAACAAATAAAAATATATTGAGCAATTATTTGTGATAAATAAGGCCATGACTGTGGATGACTGGTCAATATGTTTTATCATAGTTTCAAGTGTGATATAGTTTTTCTTTTGTACTGATAATCATCACAGTAGATGTAATTAATTATTTCCATGGTTTGAGCCGCAAAATTATTTATCAGGAATGGTGATGCAATTGTAGTTTGTTTGTTGCTCACCATTTCCTTTTGAATTATTTCACTCATATCATTCAAAGTTGTTGTGAAACCTTTGGCGCTTAGTAAACAGTTAAACCTTGTTGAACAGAGGTTGCTTAAGTCTAATATGTTCCATGTTTCATGTTCATGTCCTCTCAATATTGGTGAAACTTTCAGTTTTACAGACTTGATTAAATAAGGTTGACTTGGTGGTCATTTTGAGCAAATTGATGCATCATGTTCATGAATACAACTTTAAGTATAATTTGTAACTTATTTTACTGCTCAGTTTGAGAATACAAATCTATCTAACTTTTTGTTTGTTTAAACCGCCTATTTTTATCTGTAAGAAATTTTTGGAATCAACAAAAAAATGTGGAAATGTCTCAAATTTTATTATTTTTTTTTAATTTTGTGTGTGTTGAGCTGATGGTATCGGCAGAATGCAAGTTGCGGGATGTTACTGATGATGATAAAAGTCAATAACTTCTGTATGTAGTTATGGTTATGGATGGTACCGCCTGCAGCTTATGCTACCTGGTATCATCCAACGATGAAATGATGTGTCTCTTAGGGACCAAGATATATTTTGTTTGTTTGTTTATAGCCTGAACAGAGTCAACCTGTGTGTTGAAAACTTAGGAAATCAGTAAGATTTTATCACACTCAAATTGACGAGGCGCAAAAGAAACTTTAAGTAAGAGGTTTTCATCATTTACTCTTAGAAGGTAAAGTATTTTCTTTTTTAAATGAATGCTGAGGAGTCCATCAGTACAATCTTTATTTCCTTTTACACATGATTAGTTGATCTTTGGCTAAGTAAGGGTTCAAGAAATGTTAAGCCTAGTGTTTGATATTTTCAAATGACACTTATGACATTCCTTTTTATTTATAATTTTCTTTTCATGATTTTTTTTCAAGAAGTTGATTCAATTTCTTGTTTGGTTAATCCTTTGTTTAATTTAAGATGTGAAGTAGGCCAAGCATGCTTCCTCATAAACTTGTGGATGCTGTGATATTTAGTTGTTATGTATACTCAGCTATGTGTTGACATTGTTAAACTATTTTCCAAGATGTGCAATAAGTCACTACATGTGTTTATATTTGTTTGATCAAATTGTACAATTTTTAAATTATGATTTATTCGTACCCTTTCATATACAGTCAAACTTGTTTAAACCTCAGACGATTAAGCCGGATATCCGCTTAAACAGAACAAAACCAGACTCCTGTTTTTATCTTTGATAAAGAATCATGCTTAAAACGACAGAAAAAACACTGAAAAAATTATGACCAAATGTGATAAATTTGGACAAAAAAAGATGAATTAACCCAAATGTGTTTCACTTGTATTTTGAGACCGGCATGGGTGCGACTGTCGCGTCTCTTAAGGAATAAAGTAGGGCATGGATCAGGACATTACAAACTGTTTGCACATTGGCTGCTTCTTGACCTCTACCATATGGAATTTTACTGAAACACTGTGGTTACATTTAAACAGAACAAAAGCGTGCTTCCAAAAAAATTTGGTTTAAGCAAGTTTGACTGTGTTTGCCCTCATTATCTATAAAGTACTTCTGAGTGTTCCATTATTTAATAGAATAATATTAGGAGGTTTAAAAATGCATGATTTGGTATCTTACTCTGGTCACACACACTGCGCTGGTTTAGAACTGGTATTCCCTTGGAAATGCAGTAATAACATTGGTTTCTGCTTATAAGAAAAACCAGTTTATCAAAATGAATATAGGTGATTAAATTTAAACGATTTGTATCAAAGTTATTTGGTAGTGATTATTAGGAAATTAGTTTGACAAAAGCAGTTATATATGTTTATAATTCAGTTCATATATTTATCACAAATGGATGTGAACTTGGAAACCTAAGTTGATATTTGTTGACCTCAGTCTCATTGTGTGATAGAGACATAATTGGATTGCGAGGTTGAGAAGTCAACTACAACTAATTGTGATATAATTGCGTTTGTTTCAGAAATCAGGGGAACTTGTTGAAATCGACCAGTTCTTCCGCTTTCCTCCAATGCACATCCTCTGATCTCTGCATACATTGCTCTAGCTTGACAAAACCATCACAAGAAACAACTTCACGAAATAGTGATCAAACTGATTCCCTTTTTTTGGTTTTGCTTAAGGTAGCTTTTACTTTGTTGGTAACTGATTTTGTTATAAGTTACCTGTATAATTATTCTATTGAAACTTCACAATGACTTGGGGAGGGGAATTAAAGACCAAAATTTAATCAAATACAGCTTTTGAGGTTCCTTAGAGTTACAGGTTCTAAACATATATAATTGAATGCGCCAACATTTGATGTTAAGTTACTTCAGAGTTTTTCATCATCTGATTGCTTACTGTGAAAATTCCATTTATGGCCAATACCCCTAATGCATTGCTCTATAATTTGCATACTGTGTATGTTTTGATGTTTCTGTGAAACTTTGTTTTCCTGTAAGTCACTAGATAACTTAAGTGTAAAGTGAATGGCTTCACATTCCCTGGCTTCACAGGAATTCCCCATTTTGTTGAGAAGGTGATGGTAATGTGAAGTCACTGAGTTTACAACCATACCTGTGCAATCTGTCCTTCATAAGTTTATATATTCTTTTTCTTAGGATAAAGCTGAATTGTGTGAACAATTATTGTATTTGTTTTTTTCTTTTTTTTAGGTTTATGCCAAATTTAATATATAAACTGTTTTGTAAAAGGTGAAAAGGATTAATTCTGTCATCATCATTTAAAAACAGAGATCCATGTATCATGGGTTACCTACAGTGAAAGAAATGGCAGCTCTACACAGATCACGGTGCAAGGTTCTTTTTTATACCTAGTGTCCTGATATCATCTTTTACGTTAGAGTTGGGCAATCTCGTTATTTTCATAATCCCACTACTTTTCGCAGTAATTCAATCCAACAAACAGCTAACAAAATCAGAGTGGATTACTGAACAAATAAAGCATGTTTATAAGGGAAAAAAATAATCAAATTAAACAGTAATCAGACAATGTAGCCAGGGGGATGTTGGGATGACTGGATCACAAAATTGCTTTAAAATGCAATTTAGCTTCCATATTTCAAAAAGTTTTCATCACTATTCTCGACTTGTAAATTCGTCAATCATTAGTAAATAACAGTTCTAATGAAAAATATAATTGGAAGCCGACATTTTAAGTGATTCATGAAAGGAAAGTTATTCAGTCGTAAAGCATCTCGAGGGAGGCCTCTTTGATCTTTCAATCAAAGGTCTTCGAGTGATGATTGCATACCGGTTCACTGGTTTGATGATTACGTAAAATCCGCTGTTGAGTAATCGACATAAGTAGTCACTTGGTGCACCTGATCAAGCAAAGTTTCTTTTTGAATGATGTTTTTAAGCTGAGTCTGTTTTTGAATTGGAGTACAGTCATTGCGCTTCCGGCCATATTAATCATCATCCCACATACAGGGGGCGCATAAGTAAGTTGACAGTAGTTTGGAAATTCAAATAAAACAAACTAATCATGATTTTTTCAAACGGTTTTCAGCATCATGTTCAGGAACTAAATCTTAGATCGAGCAAAAGTCATTTAAGCTAACCATGTCATAAATTACAGGTACAGTTAGTGTGAAGTGTGGTGGTGTGACGTTCTGCTGAAAGTAGACATCTTCCTGTACGTATTTTTGTACCAGTGAGCATGTCCTGGTACAGGTGTTGGTCAACTGTTTTATGTAGAAGATCAGGTCCAACGCCACCTTAACATGACAAAACTGCTTGTACTACCACTCCAGGATAATTGAGTTGCTGTTCAATCATGATGTGATGATTGTCAAATTCATAGGCCTATATGTCCACGTAATGATAGATCGTTCGACTCACCTTCTGTCAAATCACCAGACGTGTTAAGCGTCAAAGTATCACTTACCTTCAATATGCTAACCACAAAAGACGTTGTACAAAAGGAATGAGTGCTTAAGAGAACAGTAATAGTCTGCTCATACGCCAAATTAAACGTTGTTGCTCTCAGAATATAGGCATTATGACTTCAGTTTTACCTTAGATTTATTGTCTTAACTTGATGCTGAAAACCGTTACAAAGAAATCATGATAAGTTTGTTTAATATGAACTACTGTCAACCTACGTATGCGTCCCCTGTATAATATGCAGTGATAAAACCAACACACACGATATATATTTTTTACTATTTACAGTTTATGTCAGGCTTGTGTAAATATGATTTAATCAAATACATAATTTGGCAACTCCACATTGCTAATCGTCCATATGGTTTATTTCTTCATCCGTGTACGCATCAAAATTATGTTCGTGTTCATTCGATGCTAAATTGTTCTTGGTAAGTCAACAAGGGTGCGTAAGTAGGAAAACACGCAGACGAGATTGTTGATGTTTAAAAACAATATTCTTATAAGGCTGGGAATGTTGAAATAAAATATAATGCATGTATCAACCTTCTTTTGTTCAGTGTTTTGATGTTATTCTTACCCGACAGGATAAATAGAGGCAGGCTTTCTGTGCCTCAACAATCTGTAATGAGATGTACAACCTGGGTGGAGTGGAGACATGTGAAAATGTTATTTCCTATGAAGTGTTTCAAACCTCCCGTTTTCACTATCAAATCAATAAGCTAACCACTTGACCACGTGACTCCGTATCCTTACAGGAATAAATGGGAGCTATCATTATAGAACAACTCATTTCCAGGCTTACAATAAGTTAATTTGACAACGTTAACTATCCACTTACCGCTGTGACAAATTAATCAATCAAATCCCTAACTCCACATGCATGAGTCTAATTACTGCAATACTCCCAATCCCTTTCTAAACATCAGACTAATACAACGATTAAAATAAATACAAGTAAAAAACGTCGCCAGAACTCGCTAGAACCTCCATTTTTATCACCAGGTATATATTTTGATTTTTTTGGATTTCCCCAGACTGTATAGATAAACCAAGATTAGATTTTATAACATAAGTGTAATTTTAATAACAAGCCACCAAGGAAAATTAAGAATTTAAATTTCCTATCTTCAAAATATTTGTCTCTAACAGTTTAACCAAATTAAGAAAACCTTCTTAGAAGGTAAATTGTGTGTAGCCAAGAATATGTGAGTATAACGCAGCACGCTTAAGTAAAATATAGTAAGCAGAAAAGAAGATAAATGTATCTGTTAGAGCCAAGAAAAACGAAACAAGTAAAAATACTTACCATACAGATAGAAAATTAAATTAACACATGTGTACCGACACTTGCTGAGGGAAGTTTGATTGCATTTGTTACAGAAATCGTGGACAATATGTGCACAAAGTGCTACTCTAGAGCACAGAGTTCTAAAATGTATGAACTTGACGCTGACAGTTTAAATGTTCTTACCTATACGTGTTACTCCCTTATGAAACAAACAATAATGTTCCTGTCATTATCATATAGTAGCGGTTAGGTTATCACATGTTATTATTATATCCTGTATATTTTACCTATTTAATTGACTATTTTACATCATGTATATCCTTTTATGAATATGAAAAGGGTGGAGCAATTTTGAATTTTAGTAAAATTGTTGAAAAATTCGAAAATTTAAAACAATTATAAAAGTGACTTTTCATAATAAACAATGATATCTCAAGAAATAGATAGTATCTTTTACAGCCACTTAAAAAGCTCGGAGTGTGGTTTCATATTCATCGCATTTACGATGTTACCATATCATATAAGCCGATTGAAAAAATAACATAATAATTCCCAATACTCTACCATTTTTTAAATTTCCAAAACAGTTATAGAATGACCCTAAAACAGCTGTGTAAGGGTCCTGATTAACGGTCCCATGTCTAAAAATGTGTCCATTGCGTGAACAATAAACATGGAAATCATCAAAAGGACATGCGTCTGTCAATAGATTATTATTTTCAAAGACATAAGGAACACCTTGAGCAAGCTACACATTTGACATTCCACATCGTGTCTGCCAACTTAGAAAATTACATAATTCTGTCAAAAAGAATTATTTAATAAAAAAAGACTCCTGTTAAGAGAAAGTCACATAAAGAGCATATGTATACATTTTGAGGTTAACAATCAAGTGCCCACTGCCCGATATAAATAAGTGCAAACCAACATACGCACTCATAACGACTCAAAAACTGATGCAACTTGTTTACTATTCTTGAATTCATGAAGTGTAAGAGAAAAATGAGAAGGGTTACTAAAAAATAGCATATCACGTAGTTAATTTATTCAAAAAAATGTACCTTCACGCTTATATTAACAAGGGCAATATATCTCTTATGTAAACTACAAATTATATATTTCCCCATATAATGTAAATGTTTAAATATAAATCAATACTGTTTTTTATCTTTAACTTTTCAGTTTCCTTTTTTTTAATATGTTTCACAAACCCTCGAATGATCTATGTGTAAGTTCAAAAAAATATCCAAAACAAGGGAACATAAATCGCAATGTTGCATTTTTTCTTTTGAGATATATATAAATATATACACAATAAATACATCTTAAGGCAGACAGGAGAGAGAGAGAGAGAGAGAGAGAAAGAGAGAGAGAGAGAGAGAGAGAGAGAGAGAGAGAGAGAGAGAGAGAGAGA
>JAUUEB010232720.1:0-13495 GCA_032362205.1 Clione limacina | reverse complement strand
AAACACAGTTTGATTTGTGTAGGGTTTACTCCCCTAGATGGGTTGCCTTCACCACGGCTAGGAGCCCCATCTACCCCGTTAAAAAATGTATAATCAGAGTTATGGCCCTTTTAAGTATTTTGCTATATGTCTTTGTTAATTTTGTGCAAACACGCTGTGGTTTGATGGTCAAAGATGTAAATCTGAAATCGTGCACAGTGGCGTAATCCGTGGGTCCCTAAAAGCTGTAATCTAATTTTTGGAATTTTTTTTGGACAGGGTTATGCCCCTTTTATGTTTTTCAGGTTTGTTTTTTTGCAGTGTAGGCCAATCTTTAAAATTGAATTTTCGACATATAGGAGCATTTTTCACTTATTTAGACTCTGTCGGATCAGGGAGATTTAAAATAACAAAAAAACATCAAAAGTGAAATCTGTCAAAAATGATATTTTCAACAAATTGTCCAACCGCACATCCGCTTAACATGTATAAGAGTCCCCCAAATAAGTAATCATGAATTGATCTGTACAGGGGTCATTAAAGTGAGTTTATCAGATGAAATAACTGCCTATTATTATGAAGAAACACTCATTTGCATAACCTCTGCACGATTTGCATAATTCCTATACGAATCAATTAATGATGAAATTGTTGGCGACTCACGTATGGTTCCTAAAAGTGTATCTAACAATACATTGCTGTTACCAACACACCAAGAATTTGTATTGTAATTTGACCCGTACAGGGCCCTTGACCAGTGGTATAACAGTTAGAATTACACCATTTCATGAGTTAGTACTCATTTGCATGACCCCTGTACAAATCAATTAATAATGAATTTTTGGCAAACTTCGTTTTAAGGTTCCTAAAAGTGTTTTCTTACCATATATTGCTAAGAATAACATTTTGAATTGAAAATCAACCCATACAGGGGCCTTGACCAGCAGTATATTAGTTAGAATTACACCATTTCATGAGTGAGTACTCATTTGCATGACATCTGTATAAATCAATAAATAATGAATTTTTTGGCAAATTATTTTTTAAGGTTTAAAACACTTTTAGGAACATTAAAACATAATTTACCAAAAAATTCATTGTAAATTGATTGGTACAGGGGTCATGCAAATGAGTACTCACTCATGAAATGTTGTAATTCTAAGTAATATACCGCTGGCTTTCAACTTTATTGGTGCTGATTATTAATATATGACAATTCTTAATCTTGACCTTATCAGTGGAAAAAATGAGCCCTGATGACGTCATGATCAGGTGTTTTATTGGAATGTAACTCTTTCATAATTTGATGACCTTTTATTATACTACCCTTTTTTTTTTTTTTACCATTATTGTTTGTTTGTTTGTATTCTTTCCAAAATTTTACAAGTTTTCTATTCTTCTCCTCTGTGAATCAGGAGAGTAAGAGTCATTACAGGACAATGACAAAGACAAGGACATACGTGAAAGATGGACAGGTAGTTACTTCAACCATAACCAAAGTTATTGCAACTGGTGAAGAGAATAAAGTCAGAGAGGATCACTTGCACAGGTCAGTCTTACATTTAACTTACTTTCAACATAAAATCAGCAAATGCTTGCTTATATTTAAGCACAATGTTCTTGAAGGTACACCCTGCATTTTTACATTTTCTTGGTTTCAGTGCTCAAATCAAAAGTAAGAGATAGCTCTACAAGTAAGAAAGAAAAATTCTGGTCACCCATTAACATTTTTGATAAAGGTGCAGTTGATATTTAATGTTAATGATTGATTTTCAAGAGACCCAACTGTATTTCTTTTCTCACTAAGGCAAAAGCATAAAAATGGTTCAAATCTGTGTTGACCTGGATGCTCACAGCTTTTTATAAGAACACCTCACAGTGAGCTGAGAAGCCTGTTTTATGGTATTTTCCTATAGTTTCAATAAAACTATCTAAAGGTCACATGCCACTGGAAGGAATATTGTTTCAAAATAACTGTTAACATAAATAGAAAAGGAATCTTTTGATTCGAGAGAGCACTTGGAAAGCCTGTTTCATAAATTATTTGGAATTTTTCCAATCTTGGGCTACGATATTCCTTGTCATGGTACTCCCACACGTGTATTATAGCCTAAGTTTTGTCAAATTCCAAATCATTGATGTTAACATATATGTTCTTTTTATTTATCACTTCTCCTTTCATTTGTTAATATAACTTTTATGATGTAGTGCTGTTTTAATAACATGATATGGACAAATAGAGATCCTCTTTGTATTATGCACACGACTGTTTTAGGTTTTTTTAAAGATATTGTTCTAGACTGGGGCTCTATAGGGGTAAGTTGCAAATTATTTATTAATTGTTGGAATGATACCATATATGGCACATAATTCATATCTCATGCATATTATACCGTTTACAGAATTAAAATGTCTTGATTATAAGGGGCGTGGCATAACAAAACATAGAGGGTTACTGTTGTCAGGTTTAACAATGAAACCACATAATATCTTGAACAGAATTAAAGCAAATCGAAGGTGTCTACCACCTATCTTCAATTAATTAT
Organism: Clione limacina; assembly: GCA_032362205.1. Classification (NCBI taxonomy): domain Eukaryota; kingdom Metazoa; phylum Mollusca; class Gastropoda; order Pteropoda; family Clionidae; genus Clione; species Clione limacina. Next base: position 10,970 of record JAUUEB010232720.1, on the reverse strand, counting down.
CAATCGTTGTATTAATACGAGTTTTGGCATACATAGCAAGTCATATTTCTTTCATATGAACTCGTTTACAGAACTTTAATAAAGGGGTTTTTGTTGGAGAAACAGAACAATACATAAGAGGTACTATCACAGCTATTTGAATAAAGAAAAGATAAAAGTACAAGTACCCTCAATGCTTCTTTGTGTCACGCCCTTAATAATCAAGATATTTATTTCTTCAAACAGTATAATATACAACAACAACAATTTGTTATGCATGCAAAATATGGTATAATTTCAATAAATAACAAAGAATTGGCAAGGGGTGGTAGGGGCTTATGGCTACTGACGTTCAAGATATTTTGTTGTTTCGTTGTTAAACCTGACAACACGGCCTCAATAATCAAGGTATTTTAATTCTGTAAATGGTATAATATACAAGAGATATGAATTATTAAATGTGCCAAATATGGTATCATTTCAACAATTAATAAAGAATTGGCAAGGGGGGTGCGGGACTTTTGGCCACCCCTATACTAGTAATAATTATGATAATAACAATGCCATTTTTATAGCGCTTTCTCTTTGGAGTAAGCTTAAAGCGCTTAAGAATTATTAATACCCTGAGGGGTCCAATGGTGTTAAGCCTGTACAGTCTGAAATCTGACCTTCCTGCCAAGTATACAAGGGGTTGCCTGTTAAACGTCTCACCTTATCAATCATTCATAGACATTCACTGCCTATAGTTGGGTTCCAAATTTTACTGCTGGATGACTTGAAAGCGAGGGAGTCCCTGGTGGGATATAAACCTGGACCTTCCACATGGTTTTGAGTACACTTAACACAGCGCTACTTACTGCGTACACGGTTATGTTGACCTATTGTTCATCTTTATATTGAGTTATGTAACTTGTTTTTCGGAATATCCCTGAATATTTTGTTATGCTTAGTTGTATATTATTGTATGTGTTTGTATGTATTCTTTTATTCAAGATAATATATAATATTGATGGAATAGTGAAGCGTTTATGGGCCATCCAAAGTTTTCACCACTCGTTATTATAATCCTTTCCCTACCCTCCAAAAACACATGATAAATGTTGCATTTTTACAAGAATATAAAAGGTTCATATAAATAACATGTTTTCTCTTTTAAAAGCTTACTACACTAGCTCCCTCGAAACTAGACTTTGTATATAAATGTCATTTGTGTGTTTATTATTCCTATACATGAATGACTCATAATCTAAAAGATGATAATTGTCTACAATTAAAAGCTAAATTATTTATAAATAGATATAACTCAAGAAATTTATATCTACCAAACCGACTCCTTGAATATACAGTCTTCATCAATATATAAATATATACTTTACTAGGACGGACTGTTTGTCTGGACCAAAAAAGCGCTTTGAGCTTACTCCAAAAATATATATGAATATATAATAAATCAAATTGACGTTTAGTTAGATTTGACTAAAGGTTATTGTCGTTTTTTATCATTGAATCAGAAATGCATAGTATAATTATAATTTTTGTTCTACGGACGACTCAATTTATTCTAGGTTTTGTGTATGGTTTTAATCAGTGTGTATAATCGCGGCTTCCTCCTCATGGTATATTTTCTATTTGTCTTGGTACCTAAAGCTTCGACGATGACCTTAAGTCATCACTCAACCAACACCCATACCCCTCGGCCACAGACATACTAGGTCTTTGCCTCGGCCGTTTCCTGTCTCCCAACTGGTCACTTAAAAGGACGATAATTGTGTGTGTCTCGTTTACATGATGTACATCTCTTATCCCAGTTCCCTGGAGACAATACATGAATACCTATGAATAATTGATGAAGTAGCGAGCGATTTTCACCGTCATCATTATTTCTGGTACCGAGGATAAAAGTCGGGTATGCGATGGCTATAATGTGCCTCTCTGTGTATCGTAGTTCGTTATAAATCGTTCAGCAAATGGAGAATGTAGTACATGAACTTTCTGTCGTCTCCTACTTGGGTCGACAGATCGCATGTTATTGATTTCAAATGTTACGTTAATTGTATTTGTATTGACAACACTCTCACCACATCAAAAGTCGTGTTTCTTTTCTTGTCCTTCTTCGCAATTACTCTTTCGATTTAACGATGTTTCAATTTCCTGTTATTGTAAGATCGCAGTGGCATGGATCCATCACACACGACGATCGTACTGATAAACATCTTCCAAAGCTTTAACTTGAAAGACAAAACACTTGCACTGATTTTGTTTTGTTAAGCTACTCAACTTTTTAATGTGTCTTTATTTAGTTGAAATTAAGAGTTTACAACAGTGCATTGCTGGGATGCTTTTAATGGTAATGAAAAAACACATATCAATCATATTGACTATTTTTCTCCTTTAGTTTTAATCTGTCTTTGTCTTTTATATTCTTAATTAACTGTTGTGTTTTTTTTAATTACATCTTCCAAAGCTTTAAATGCAAAACGTAAACTGTCATTATGTCACTTGATTTAGTTGAAATGAAGAGTTGCATTGCTGCGATGCTTTTAATGGTAATGAAAAGTACATATATCATTGACTTTTTTCCCTTTCAGTTTTTGATTTGTCTTTGTCTTTAATATTCTGAATTAACATTTTTTTTAATATCAAAGATTTTTCTTTTGCAGAACACCTTTTCTCATCCACCCCAATTCCTTAACAATTATGTTATGATCTGTACTCAAAGTAAGAACATGTATTTGTTTCATACCTTGGGTTTTTAGCTTGAAAATAAGCAACACTGTACCTCAAACACTAAGAGCTATAAGAGGTTTCTGCTAAGTCTCTCAAATACGCCAGAAAAATGTGAAACTGTTAGTAACTATTATGGCATTAAATATATGATTTGATCTATGAGTAAGAAACATATATTTTCCACTCATTTCCTACATCTGTCTGTTTTACGAAAAAATGTTAAAGTGTTAATTAGAACAGAAATCTCGTGGGTATGATCCAAAGAATCCATTAAAGCCATAGGGAGCTGTTTTGCGACAGCCAAAGATGAAAAGCTGATTATTACAGACCTGTCTCAAAGCTCCCAAAATCTTTTTTAGAAAACCCCAGTCCATTACCACAGGATTTACTGATTTAGCTAATGTTACAGTAATTGGTTCTAGGAAGGAAAGAGTACAAGCCAGGCTTTCCGATCGGAGATTTAGAAGAAATTTGCTATGTTTTTATGTGATGAGTGGGTCGGGTAGGGATTGAAGAATTATAGACAAAATAGGATGAGTTGAGAAATTGGGTCGCTTTCAAGGTTGTTGGATACTTCAACTATTTTATAGCGTGTCTTACTAAACAAAGCCAGTTTGATTACTTCCGACTGTGAAGTACTCGTCTGAATGTCTATCTAAGCCTGAGGGTATGGCTTCTTTTCTGTAATATTGTATTCTTATAAATCACAACATACAATATGAATATCGTCATTTTTATAAATCACCACGAGACCACTCTCATACATGTATTATCTATTATGTTCATTTTACTATTGTGTATATTTTATTTAACCTTTTTTCAAAGGGCCATTGTAAGAGTGGCAGCAATGCCAAAATGTTACCCTTTTAAAATAAAGTTTATTGAATTGAATTGAGAATGAAACTGAAGTCCTCACCATAGGCAAAAGTAAGCTTTTGGTTGACTGTCTTACAGTATTGTAGTATAATATACTTGTCTGATGCCATAGCAATATATATATATAGTGGCGCTGTAAAACCTTACATGATAAATGTGGCTATCTTAAAGATATAATTACGTGTATCACGTCCTCAATCTTTCTGTGACTCCTGACTTCTAATTCACAGCACGTCCGAAAAGCCATATTATTATTTTTGCTCTTCTAGGATGTAAAGATGTGGAAGACACACGAGCACGAGATAAGAATCAATCAATCACGAGTTAATGTCCCCCTTTCCTCTTTGAGTGAAGGAAAGATAAAATATGATTATGAAAAGAAGAGTAGAGAGGTCAAGAGGGTCGAGAAAAGCGCCAAATCGGCTTGGGGAGGTGACTAGATGAACGAAAAGAATTACGTTTAATTTGACTGAAGATCGTGACACCGAAAGAAGAGCTTTCTGTGTCGACTGCTACTTTCGGACGTAATTTGGTTCCTAATGAAGGGTCTTATTAAGAACCCCGGCTCTATATCCTAGTCACAGAGCTCTTGACCCTTTCGCTCGATCGTCACTCGCGGTCACAAAATTGGGCATCAGTGCATGCCAACAAGTCTTTGACCGTTGAGATGGCCTGTCGACATTTCTCGAGTTTGGAGAATATTCACGACCACTTGCTCATTTCTTTATCTCACATGTTGTGTTGAGTCGGAGGAGAGAAGTGTCGCCGAGCATGACTCACGCTCTGATTGATCTCCATCTTTCTAATCACGAGGATAGATGGATGAGGCATTCTGAGTTATGCTCATCGAAAACATGGCGAAACCCGTGGCCTTGTCAAGAGTCAAGACAAACTATCTCGGAATTTTTATTACCGCGCTCTTCTGAAAGATTGAATCCTTGTGGGAAATAAATGAACGGCAAATTGTCGAAACATATTACTGGAAACGATGGGAGAACCCGTGATGAAAAGTATGTGGTTTAGGTTTTCTTTGCGATGATGTTATTTATTCTCAAACACGCACATAAACATCGCTGAAGCAAAATGTCATTATTACACGCTCTTATTCAAATTAGATCTTCAATTAATAATATGATTATTGCTATAGTTGTTAAATGTAAAAGACTATAAACGAAAGCGCACACGAGCGTTCATTGATTTTTCATCAAGGTATTTCTTCATCTCTTTCATGTTGTCACTATAATTAGAGCTTAATAATTTTGACTTTACCTTGAACAACGTTGATTGGACGACCTATTTCATTTTACTTCAGGCTGATGGTACTGTTTTTTTAACTGGTTTTCCACTTCATTAAGTCTTCCACGTTTTCATTATTAAAGGATCATTCGTTTGATGATACAACGGATCTCTCTGATTGCGCGACCCAATTTTTACTTTAGAATCAATTCATGGTGGATTACTTTTTTTCAAAGACTGAAGAAGACACGACAGAAAGTAGACTGAAGACTTCGCTTCTGAAGGATGTCGGAAGGAAATTAGGAACGTGATTGTGATGACTAGTTAAGTAGGGGAAGTGAACTGGACACTTCTATTGAAGCTTTCCTGGGGAGCTGTTTGTGTACTATGTGACTTTGTATCTCAAGCTGGGGGTTTTAAGAAGGAAATGATTAAGGGCGAAAATTGAGCGACTGGCTGACAAGTGATGGGGGAAGTGATAAGATTGGGGTCTTGACGCTTGAAGCGATGAGTCAAAGCTTGTTACTTGACTGTCTCTTCACAGCTAACTGGCAATATTGATGTTTGCTCACTATATCATAACAAATTGCTTTAAAGAACTACTTCCGCTGCCAACATGTGACTTGCTGTCAATTTTCAATCTCTGCCCGGAACTATTCTAGTTATAATCAGAGTGAAAGGATAAATGGAGGAAATACATTGTTGAGACGGGGTATATTTTTGTTCCTATTCGAGGTCGTGCCGATGATTCTTGTACTGAAGGAATCCGGCTCTGAGGCTAAAAGGCTGTGTGTTCGAACCCGTATGGGTCAACACTTAGACATTTTGAAATGGGTTAATTTAATTAGCAGCGTCTAACACCTTTCTTTTAAGGCTTAAGACTGGTCAGAATGTGACTATATGTGACTTGGTAGGAGTAATTCGTTCTTCTAGCTATGACGTATGCGACAGCACATTCACATTTATAAGTATGACAGTACTTATTTGCAAGTCAAGACACATTCGTTATATTAGAGGATGAAGTAAGCAGACGCATATTGTAAATACCATAGATACCAATCATTTATGTTGCCACTTAGCCACGTGTCTTTCTTTCTTACTTACTTATTCCTCCCTCACTCTCTACTAACTAGTAATTTGCAGCATCTCTTACCCCCCGGGATATTTATCCTACAAAATGCATTTCCGTGTATTATAGAGTTTCCGACTTGAGCTCTTGGCATCCATAGAAATTGTTAAGTTTTCATCTTTTCGTCTCTGTTGTAGCTTTTATCCCCAAAGACCCTTTTCACCTTGGCATCCGATAAAACTTTGGAGATGCCCCGAGCATGTAACAAGATTCGATTTTCTTTTTGTTTCTGAATTCAGAATTGTTATGGGCTTCCTTATAAGAGGAGGAGAAAGAGCTGTTGAGACCTGGCTTTAGATCTAGGTCACATCGGGTTAAGCTGCACAATGATTGGATTGATTCTCTTCTTATTTGATTGATTTATGTTGACCCATTTCACTGACCATCAATTAAGTTGAAGAGTTATTGATTCTATTGAAAATCTTCTTTCGGGAAATCGTGACCTATTTTTTGTATTATAGAAGTTAAGATGCTAGAAATAATGAAAACTGATATTTTGTGTGTGGGCGTTCAGTGTGTATTGACATACGTTTAAAGAGCAAATTTTCAAGTTTTCTTCTTTGGGACAAAACTGTCAAGCGGGTAATCAGAATTCGTTCCCCAGTTGATCGTTTTGTTCACCCCGTTTTGTTCTTAAACTACACAGAGAAAAAAAATATAGCATACCATTTTTTACAAGTAAGTCTAAGTTATGATTTGTAAAGGAAAGTTCAAAAGGAATATTATTATTGAGTTTTCTTTGGTTGGATTAGATAACTGACGTCATAGTCGGCAAAACGTCCCGTGGCATACTACAATCTCTAGAAATCAGAATTTTATTCAACCTCGCCCCCACCCAAAAAAAATCTTAACTTCGGACAGGACAAGAACAAGCCTTCTTAAAAAAATTGACTGACCTTTAGAAAGTCAGTTGGAAGATGGCCAACGGAACTGGGATGTTTAATCTTGCAGAGGAATCCGTCCAATTTTAACGTTGTATTTGATTTGGAGTTTTTTATGCTCGCTTAGCACTCAGTTGCCCTGAAAGCAGATCTTATTTGAAAACATGCACTTATCCGGGCGATCTAAGGTCGATGGATCGATGCGCACTTTGTGGGATGGAAGGATATCATGAATGGACTGGTCAGTTTTTGGCTTAGGATGGGCTTTAATCTATGAAGTTATAATCAGTTTCAACAGCCTATCTTTATTTTTCATCTGTTTACAAATAAAAATAGTCTTGTTTCATTCCACATTGCATGGACTTTTTAATTTAGAGCTTGGTTGGGTTTTCATTGTTAAGATTGATTAATTAAACTAAACAGTCATGAGTCATCAGTGTTGTTGTGTTAAAGGTGCGTTGATTTTGTATTCAGAGTTTCTCTCTCACATCATTATTTGATGATGACAAAATGTGACTTGAATTGTAAATATGTGGAATTCCAAAACACATTAAATTAAAACAAATATATCAATAGTGGAAGATTATGAGTTCATTTTCCAACCGGGTCCTGCCTTTGTTGGGATGATGATTTAGCAGCCTGACATTATAGATAAGTCCTAAGACTGGTCTGTCGTTTGTAAGTATAGAGCGACTGGATAGGACAGGGTTTAGTAGTTGTGCAATCAGCTATTGTAAGTTCATTGAAACGTCAAAGTGCTTACACGTAATGCTCAAACGATGTCACAAGATAACTATGGAACTAAAACAAATCTTTGAACAGATAACATGGGATTATACAAATTTAAAGAAGGCCTAATTAACCGTAATAACACATTAAGTTTTCACAAGCACTTGTGTGTCCAAACAGTTAACAACTTGTTTACGTTAAAAGGTAGGAGATAGAAATAGAGAGAGATGGGGGTGGGTAAAGGGGCGTAATCGTAACGGGGGGTAGATATGGGAATGATGTAAAATGTTGCTCTGTAGCCGAGGAAACTCCCTTAATTTTTAACAACGCAGAATTAATTAAAGACACACATCATAAACGGTAAAACTTGTTATATTTTGTGGGGTTTGCAATCTTTCCACATTGCTTTTAATTGGGTGTAAGTAGCATTATTTTTGGTTGAACTGTTTGTAAACTATGTAGATTGTCTTTGTGTGTCTTTTTTGTTTTCTTTACTTTTTTTATACCTTGGTGACATATTTCCTGTCCAATTGTATGTCTGTCAGACTTGTCTTTCTTTGTTGCTCTTCGTTCATTTTTGATGCATTAAGGTATGTGGCTCTTGGTGCAAATTTACAACCATATCCTATATCAGATGGTCCTAATTATACAGTGTCCGTCTCATGGGATGCCCCTGCTATAGGCTGATTACCGTCCATTTCACGTTTCTGTTTCTGATCATTTACTTTCTGAATTGCTATACGACGGTCCTTTTAAGTTTCCCAACTTAACTGTTTCAGTCTTCTAAGAATAGTATTCAGTCTTTTCGTAGACTAGTCATTACTAGTCCTGAATTCTTATATTTTTGAAGCAGTCCTGCCAAATTTCCAGAATTTTTAGGAGACTCTAGAATTGTCATTGATTTTTTCCAGAATTTCCCTTTCTTCTGAAAAATGGCTCATGCTTAGACATATTTCAAGAACTTCCGTTGTCCCAGCGGGTGTTTCGATGTCGTGGATCCGCCTTAACCAGCATTTACCCCGAACCTCCCTACGTCAATCTTAGCACCATCCCAGTTTCTAATAATAATATTATTACTTGAAATTTGGTAATTTAGCCACTTGTTGCCCCCCTATTGAACAAACTATGTGTTGTACTTTATTCTCAAGGACCATTTTGAATTCATGTCTGATTATGTAAACATGTGCATGGTTGTTTACAAACGTCTCTTTAACGTTTGCTTAACCAAAATGTAACCAAGGGTGGCTCTACACATTTATCCTCTATTATTTCTAAAGCCTGCCTGTCGATAGATCGTCACAAAAAATCGTTTCCCCGGAGCTTGTTAGTGCTTTGCTCCACGTCCGACCCAATCAGCAAGTTTGTTTAATAGCAAACTATTTTTACCCCGTCTTTGGTCTACATCTTCGTTTATTGAACACCTGCCTATCACCAAGTTGTGATTGCGTTTTTTCTTCGCTGAAGATGCAAAAAATAAATACGGCGAATGCTTTGTTGTTAGGATAGCTGGGCATTTAAAAAAAACTAAACGATAATATTTGTTTTTCTGTTTTTAATTACAAAAGATTTATGGTAGGAAAACGTATCGGTAGTTTGTCTTCTTCTTCTCGTTCGTTATCGTAGTTTGTGAAAATAAAGTTAAGTGAATGGTAAAATACAAGTTTTAGCCACCCGCAACATTTTGAATGGTTAAAAACGAGAAGATATACATTGACAATGATCTTCTCGTTAACTAAGAAATTTGTTATCCGCCATTTTGACAATGATCTAGCTATCCTAAAAATCACTGGCTTAATAATAGTGGTTTAATTATATTGATAGTGCCCAAAGTTTCTTTAATCTTTATGGCTTTGTTCTTTTTTAGTGAATCTGATTTCTAGTTATATGCAATGGTACATCTGGTTTTAACGTCTCCGTCAACGCGTGTAGATGATATCGACGATGGGGTTAATGATCTTTTCTTTTTTATCCTTACCTGGGAACTAATACGATAAAGCAAACACATTTCTAAGAACCGATTTGTTAAAAAAACAAACTCCCAAGTTATTTATTTACAATGCAAAAATGATGGCACACCAAGGTCTTATGGATGCGCTAGCCATAATGTAGCGATATTTGATACAACCATAACAGAAACAATATTGTTTACAGTGGCAATGTAAGTTTTTCTTGAGACAGCTTGAATTTAACTCGGCATTGCTTATTTCACTAGACGGTGACTTTGGAACGACAGGTTACATGCCTAAATTTATTAAATATCGAAGTCCGTCCTCGCCCAATGTAGTTCACTTGAGTTATTGGCTTGTTCCCCGTCATTCACCGTCTTCTCCATCCCCTGTTCAGTGGCCTGACACTCACTATAAAGTAAATAGCAGGACACACAGTTAGCTTTTCCACAACCAGTTCTTTCCCTCCATGTTCTTTTAGCCTAATTACATTTACAGAACCTCATGAGAAACCCACATTTGACAAAACAGAACTGCCAGACATTATTTTACAGCAAATTTTTATATAAAAGATTTCCACGAGTTTTCAAATTGTCAACAAGAAGTTGGGATGGTAAGTCTTCGTTTAACGAGACTTTGAGCTACTCATGCTGTGAAGTCATCCCTTCTCCTATGTTGACACCATTTTCTCTCCTACTCTTGCATGTCTGCTCCGTTACTCTGTGTGCCACCACCAAACTCTTATGTAATAATATACTTGAGATAATAAACTTTACTGATCACTGCCCACTGGTGTCAATTAGATCACATTTATCTATGTCTTATCCTCGTGTCATCGACTTATGTGAAGATCCATATTTATGTGTTAATCTGTTCTTTCTTAGTTATTTCTGTTCCATGCATTTCTTGTTTCCAGTTTGTTAACCGAAGTTTCCCCAAATTATATCTTAAATGTAACGGCCTACTAGTAACTGACGGTTGGCGACATGAGCGTCCGACTCGCTCACACTCCGCGATTACAGTCTTCGATCTCTAAGGGGATGATGGTCGTGTTGCGATTGTGAGATGTCGCCTGGCCAAGACACTGTTACCTGTTGATTGTGATTATTGTCATCTGTTTACATAATGCATTAACGATACTCCAGCTGGTTCTGATTTCTGATGTGTTTTTTTGTTTGGAATTCTGTGTTTGTTTTGATTCTTGATTAGTTCGACATTTGCCTGGATTTTATTAGTATCGGTATCGTGTGAGGTAATTTGTGAATGCGCTCAAATAGGGGGAGAGGTGATTATCTCCTACCATATGGAGTACTTTAAGATAGTGACAAATCATGTTTGACGGGTTAATCGTTTTATTTTAGGTCAACAAGGTCCTCGTTTGGGAGGAGAAAGAGAGAGAGAGAGAGAGAGAGAGAGAGAGAGAGAGAGAGAGAGAGAGAGAGAGAGAGAGAGAGAGATATAGAGAGA
>JAUUEB010232609.1:0-13496 GCA_032362205.1 Clione limacina | reverse complement strand
AGAGAGAGAGAGAGAGAGAGAGAGAGAGAGAGAGAGAGAGAGAGAGAGGGGAGATAGAGAAAGAGAGAGAGAGGGCGAGAGAGAGAAGGAGAGAGAGAGGGAGAGATGAAGAGAGAGAGGTAGAGAGAGTTATGTATATAAAGATAGATGAAAGAAACAATGAACTGAAACACATTGATGTGAAGAATCTACCTAGTTTGTTAAAAAATAAATAATATATAAAATATGATCACCTTAAGGTAAATTACTAAGCACTCCAACGCAAACAGCTGCTTATTTTGCTTAGCGACATTTTATGAGAACTTCCAACTCAAACTGATTGGAACGAAGCTTACATCGCCACGCTCTGTAAGCATGCACTTAGCAGAAACATAAAGGATGCGTTCGTTAACTAACTCATTCCGTAGTGTAATTGAGAATTTTAGTTTTATCAGAATAAATAAACAAGTAACGTATGTCCTTTCAGACTTAAAAACCGAATCCGGTGGTATTAAGCGGGGGCAGTGGTTTCTTAAAAATATAAATTAAATACTGTTGAATTTGAACTGTGTAAAGCTGGTTCTATAAACAAACAGTTTGAAATTTTTCTTTGATACTCAGTAAATTCAGTAAAATTCATATCAACGAATAGAAATAAATTGATTGACATAACATTTAAAAGCTGCTTCCCCCCGCAACTGAATTGTTCAAACAAAAGTGAAATCGATATAGAGCTTGTTTCAATGCTAATCTTATAATACATTCAAACTCTCAATAACACACCTTAATATCTTAAACTAGTAAAAGTTCATTCAGTAGTAAAATATATCATGCTTTACATGTCAAAAAAGTATTTGTTGGCCCTTTTTAACTAATAAAAACTATGGTCTAAGAGAATCCTTAAAACTGTGCGTATAAGAGACAAAAAATAGATTGAAAAGATGACTCACTTTTAGAAAAGCTCGACCAAAGTTATCAGGAACGTTTGTGAATTATGTGATTGATTCAATCTATTTATTCAATTTTTGATGTATTAGTCAAGATTATCAGTCTGTGAAATGTGTGAAACACGAATTAGTTATTTATAATGATGATCCTATTATGAGAAGGTCACTTGAAGTCATTTTCAGAAATATGTGAGATTCACAAAAATGCAAAACAGTCAATCGATATGGTCTTTTCGTCTTAAAGATATATGCAAACAAAAATAAAGAAACAATAATATCCTAACAATATAGTAAAGCTAATGAGATGCTATTGTACAGTTCTGGCGATAGATGTGCCGAATATGGGATCACAAGAATTAGTCCTGTTGGCGGACAGGGCGTCTTAAAAGTGTGCAAAATAAAGAAATATATGTGTTATTTGTAAACGGTAAAACACTCAACTTGATAGATGTCATTCCAAGTCTCAAATTCAAAATGCTTTTATTTTAGTGCGGAAACATTGCAAACATAATGAGCAGGAATCAACCTCGTCGTCTGGTATCTGGTAAGTTGCACGACCTAGAATGTCAGCGGGAATAATAAATCACTTATAATATCAGCTGTAAATGTTAATAGGTCAGCATAGTTCTGTCATGTCAATTTCATGAGCATGGAACGACCGAGAAGTTTTACCATTAAATTAATCTTTTTTACGAGCATTACTACAAGAAATTGAATAGTACTGCACGTTATGTGTAATATTTAAGCATAGGAATCTCTAAAAAAGCAGTTTATATATGGATTCAAAATTTAGAAGTTGGGATGGATCAGCCTTACAAGTTAGCAAATGCGCTCTTCAGATAGCTTGCTGTTTGACACTTGAAATTGTTTGCGATTCATTACCATTTGTCACAAAATCACCTGTTGTCACCAGTGGCATTGTGGAAAAATGATGTTTTTGTGGTATCCGTATTGCCTAATTATAGTAATAACAATAATAGTGTATTGCATTTATATAACGCATTTCAAGGTACAAGGCTCGGCTCTCTGGGTGGGCGTTAAATCGTATATACTCATGACAAGATGTGAAAGCCGACCTTTATTGTCACACATTCAACATGTTTAAAAGCGGAGAGTAGAAACCATACGACACTTTCTTCTCTCCGTTGAAAGAATATCATAAATCAACTTAGGTTGCCCTAAAAAAAGCCATTTCACAAAAATCACAAAGTGTTTAACATTATGGCGTCTCAAGAAAATGCTTAAAACAACCTTCTAAAATAAATAAATATTACATTTTGTAACATAGTTGCAACCAAAATAATACCTGGCCTCTGTCAGATATCCCATCTTAAGAGCAACGACACTTCGATCTCTCGTTTATTTTGCTACTTCCAACAAGAAAAATTTATACTGGACATATTTTCGATGAGAGGAATTTCCAGGGATCGAACTGATATCAGACGCGCTGATGACTCAACAAACCGGTTGCACGCGAGCAATGTTATGAAAACCAGGAATAAAATAATGGTCTCCAGAATGTCAAAATCAAGCAGAGTGCTTAAACCAAATTATTTTCTATTGAAAAAAACATCAACGTTATACTTTATGGCGCAAGGTTATTTGCCAGGTTGGAGCCAGTCTCGTAGATAAGCGCAGATAATGTATCTAAATTCCCTAGTTGACCTCCAAGTCTTGTCGGTCACGGAGGTCATACAATTATGGCCAAGAGCCTAATGAATTCCAGCTGGTTGGCGTCAATGTTCTTAAAATACATTCACTGTCTTGTTGGTCACACCTGTTCATCTAGTCGACGGTAATTTTGAATGACGAGTTTGATAAGAATGCAAAGCTTCATACTAAAGGTCTTTTAAATCTGCTCAGAAAATATCTGACTTTAAAACAATCCTTATCCTGCTCTAATGTTAGATGAATAAAAGTACTGTTCCGGTGTAATAATATTATTAAATTAAAGATCAAACGAACGGTGGAAGTCCGGGCCAAACATCAAAATGATCAAAATAATCAGTAAAGATTAGCGTTAACATGCTTTCTCATGATGAGTGGTGATAGTCGAGTTGAAAAAAGAGTGTTGACATTGTTATCGATCGCCTACCACAAAGTGTGTATAATTTGGCACATGAGCCAACATACTTGCCTTCATGTGGTCCAGTTCAGTCACATGTAACATTGCTAATGTATTTACTAAAATAATACAACTTAAAATACCATATGAGCAAAATAGCATTTGTTCTAAGTTATATATAAACATATGTGATTCCTGCATATATCGTGCACTTTATCGAATACCCTGCAAACTTGACAAGCAAAGGAATCATAAAGACTTTAAAAGCGAGAGAGGGGATAGTGGTGTATAACAAGAGTGAGTTTAATAGTTGTTGCGTCCATGCGTTTGTGTATATTAATGTGTGTGCATACACATGGCAGACAGAAAAAGAAAATATTAGATAACAGGCTATTTATTGGGAAGAAAGAGAAATATTTGGTTACCATGACAATTTAGAGCACCGTTATCAAAATTGCAACTGCATTGGCACAGAATGTGATGTGAGTTAAAAGATTTTCCTGATTTATTTGACGGGATTCTTTGGTTACGTCTAGTTTACTCGTAAAAACGTTACCATATTTCATGCCATATCTCTATCGTTAAATAGCACTTATAGTTGAAGGAACAGGAAATAGAATGTTGTGAAATGAATACAGTAATGTATCTATGTTTTCTAGATAATAATTATATTTGAGTCACACAAACTTTATTAATCATTTTTTTTATTCATTTATTTAGTAAACAAATCCAAAATAAAAAGATTATGCAGCTATGTTTATTTTTTTTTAGTTTTGGAATTTTCTAAAGTTTTCATGAATGTTGTGTTTTAGCTTTTCTTAAACACGTACTTGATTCATTAATTAGTCTATAAAATGAAATATTATAAATTCATGATTTTGTAATTAAAAAAATGCTTAAGTTAGATATAATATAATGAATAGGGTTTTTAGAAGAACATATGACTACGTACATAATGAGCCTGTACTGACATATATCAACATAAATGTGTCCTAGATGAATTGACTCAATGATGTTGACAAGTTTACAATTGTGAATTAAAAACACAACATGCATTTGTTGGCTGACAAAATCGTATTTCATGAACCTGCGTCACTGTTGTAATATATAACTGATCGAAAATCAGTCATTTTTTTTATTATTTAGTCATTCTTCACACTGTGGCATAACTAGTGTATGTTTTTTGGGTTAAGTATTAAGAGACAGATGTCCGAGATAGTCTCAAAGCAAGTGTTAAGCTTTAATGTGGATTTAATCATAGAATTGGTATACATATGTTTAACATATTGCAGTATTTCCACATCGTCTTATGAACAAGATAATAATATTTCTTTAACACAAATTTTGCTTCGGTAGGAAACTTAGCAGTATGAATTTTAAACCAACGAACAATGTGCTTCCGGTCTGTGTTCAGATACATGCTTTTTGAGCGGACACGTTTCTCGTCCTAGTCTTTTTTGATAATATCAGGATTGAAGCCTACTAAAAGTTTGTTATCGCCATACCTAGCACGTTTCACAAGTCTGTTCAAATGTACTCACTTTGCAATAGCATGAAACCCTATTCAAAAGTGTGTATATTGGAACAACATTTTGTCAAATTGTATAAAAGAATACATGACTTGAAAATCGAAACGACTGAAAAAAGTTTATCACAAAATCATTTATATAAAGTGAAATAATTGTTAACACCGCTAAACTATCTATATAATGATTGGAACTATATGTTGGGAGTAATATATTATACATAGACACTTTAAACTAAACAATTTTACCAAATGACAAGCAACCACCATTATCCATTGGTAAGATTACAAACACAGCGTCTTGCAATGCCTTAAGATATAATAAATGAGGGATGTGAGATACTGAAATAATTATGATATCTTTGAAAATACACTATATCAAGTTGCATTAAGACGCAGAGGTTTACTTAAACATCATACTTTGAAAAAGACGGAGGAATATAACATCGAGCTGATTTACATTTGGCCTTAAACATGGACATGGACAGTTATACATGATGGGGATTATTTTGATGATCATATTGCTGAACAGCTTGCGTCTGGGTTTAAACATGTCTAGCGCTGATAGTCGCAATCTTTGCACTCAACTTGTAGTGATATAATATGACAACAAGTTGCGCTTTAAAACATGTTACTAATTCATCTTATTGATGAATTGAGTACAACTGATACACAATGGATAGCACATGATATTAAAATGCACTTTATTAATATCTAAATGTATTAGCGTTTTGATATCATATTCACTCGTGTCTAACATGAGAAAATATAACACAAGAGTATACATGGTTACAATGTTATGTTATATCTACTTGAGTAAAATTACAATGACATTGACTAATTTAGATCTTCATTGTTTTACATTATATACTATACGCTATGATACCCAAGTTTGAGGTTGCGGGCGGGTCCGTAGCTCAGTATTGTGTACGTCTGCCTACCACGCGAAAACTCCGTGTTCTATTCCGGGTTTAGATTGTGATAAGTCATACGCATCTATATTTCTGATCTCCCCCTAAAATAATATTTTGCCACCCTTAAATTGTATATGACCTCGGTCCTTTTGACACATGTCATAACACTGAACTTAGTGTTTGAATACCTACAGAGGACAAGGGCGTATAACTTCGGGTAACTGTTAACTACTCCCTTACTCAGAAATGATCGCTCGATTCTAGCAGTTCTGCTTGCTGATCTTCATTCACGAAAATTGTTTTATGATATATCTATATAAACCAATTACTCACTAAAACAACCATATACGTAAACTGAAGCGGTAAAGGAACAGTTTTTAACATAATCATCAACGTTGTAGTTCGGAGCCAACATAATTTGTTTCGTATTAATATTAAGCAGTTTTGATCTAAAACAGATTAACAGTTTTCGATAACAAAAGATTAACTCCTAACACTCTTTTACTATACGCCATCTTTATTTTTGAACCGCTAAAAGCTTGGTCATCAATATCACATATTGTCATCCTTAATGTATCGTTTGCTCAAAACTATTTCATAAATATATTGCTAAAATGTTAAAGCCAAAGTAAGCGAGATCCCATAACACTCGTTTGTGTTAAAAAAGGGAACAAACCGGCCAGTAAAAACCTTCCTCCACTGTCTTAATGTAGAGAGTTTGAAACGTACAAATTGTATTTTTATGCTTGGCATGACTACCTTAAAACGTTTCGATTATTAAACCTATTATGTCCAAGATGATGAACTCATATCTTTGGGCTCCCCGGTTCTAACAACAAACATAACATGTTCAACAATATCCCTTTAGCTGATATAGCAATTGATAGCTCAAATACAGTTTTTAATATAATTGGTTTCCATCCTTGTACGCAAACGTTTGTTTTTTTTGTTTTGTAAATAATGTATTTGTGAGCGACCATTTGACACAGATGATAAATCTTTAATCACAAAGATGTCCATTATTTGAACAATATGTGAACAACTGAGTGGAGAATACTAGCCCAGTTTTCTAACTCTTTATAAAAGCAAATAGCAATGAAAGTGAATATCTTGCTAAATAATGGGATGATACAAAACGATATAATGATTCATCATCATCATTTATGAAGCGTACACTGGATTAAAACTAAATCTTGCTTTGCCTTTTTAATCTAAAAAGATTTACATCCTGATGACAAAACTCAATAACAAATTGGAACGCCTAAAATACATTACGATAATAGTATCAACGAAAACATGTAACAAAGACTAAGACACTTATATTTTGCTTTTCAAAATCAGAAATGATTAAAAAAACATTCGCAATAAAAAGTATATAAAACGTAAGGAATGATAATGATTTATTCTGAGCCTACCTGACTTTGTCCACTCTGAATTCCGATAATTTTGTTATGGTGAGATAATCACGAAAAACACTACAAGTCAAAACATGAAAAACCTTGACAGTGAATAATATAGATTATTCAAAGCACAGGTTGCATCTAAAAAAGCGTTTTTAAGGAACACTTTCAGGAAATACATGAAAATCGTCTGTAAGTGTCCGTCTGTTTATGAACAGTTTCAATATTGATAAGCAAGTAACGACTAGTAGCCACAAATACTCGTCTGAAGGAAACAGATTAAAGAATTTAATTACCATGTGCTAAGTCTGGCATTGAAGTAGCTACTACTGAAATTCCGACTGCAAAAATAGCGTGAGTGGCATCTTTGAGTTACCCCTCACCAGTCCGCTTACTCACGCGTACACTCGGGTCTACATATGAAGTAAAAGGCGAGCAAGCTACGCGTAATGGAACTACATCACATCAACTGACTTCTGGCAGGTACGCAATCTTATTTCTGAAGACCTACAGGGGCGGACAGAGAGGGAGCTTTTTATGTCTCGTCTCATGTATCCCCATAACTGGGTTGTCATTTGTGTTTGGTTTATCGTCTTAATATTCGGTTGTAAAATACGCGCCAATTATTCATATGACGCGTGAATATGACAAACGATGCTGTCCAGCATGCAGTACATGAGAAAAACAAAGACAATTTCCTCCCTGGACAAGCTACAGACGGGTTAGTTAAGACAGGCACAATTTTGTATGTCACTCTATCCAGTGTTGTGTGTTTATCGAATAATAGTCATCATTAAAATGTGTAAGAATTAATACGGAGTACAAGGGTTAAATGTCGGTTATTTCAGCAAAATCTCATTTAAGTCATATATAAGTAGTTGCATATCAGTCAACGGTATCATTAATACTTGATGTTAGTTATCACGTTTGAGTAATCGGCGTTTTATGAAAATCGAAATATTTGTTCATATTATAAATGTAAGCACTTATCAGTTGTTGATGTTATTATTTTTGTTCTCTAAACTTGTCTTAAAAAGTTACTTGTATTTATAGGTCGATGTAAATAATCAACATTGAGTTTCAACACACGTATAAAACAAGCACAAATTTTATCTACCAAAGCCTATCACACAAAAATAAACAAGATTCTTGAAATTTATTATAAGACAAAAGGTGGAAACGAAAAGATAATTCCGCATCAGAATAAATGAATCCGCATGCAATAACGTAATGCAAGCACCTTTTTATATCTGCTGAATACCATATGAAATGGAATCTACGAAATACCAGTATCTGAACGCTTGTGACATTCAAAAATCAAGGTAATCAAGTAAATATTTTTTTCCAGCCATGATACTCATTGGTAACAACTGTAGGTTCGTAAGAGTACATTTTTCGCCATTATCTAAACACCAGTGATATTGTGGGAAAATAACGTTTTTGGTGTATCCATTTTGAGATTTATAATAAATAATATTGTTTGTCATTTATATAACACATTTTAATGTACACGGCACGACTCTCTGGGTGCGCGTTACAATCTATCAAAGACTCACGACAGGATGTGACAACTTTTCTAATTTCTAATGTCTATCATTCAACTTGTTTAAAAGCAATCAAGGTCCGATCTATTTAAAATAAATCATCAGTCGACTTAAGTAGAAGCAGAAGAAAGCATTTTCACGTAAAATCCCAAAGTACTATGGTACCTCAGGAAAATACGTGAAAGAACCTCATAAGATAAGTAAATATTACATGAAATATCGAGTTCATTTGAGCATTGACGGGTTTGTAAACTAATTTGAAAAAGAGCCAACGTTTAACACACTTAAAACCAAAATAACACCTGGATTATGTCAGATATCCCATCTAAAGAGCAACGGACTTTCGATAACTTATTCATTTTGTGTAAATACATCTCTGTACATGCTGTATATGCAATACATACTTTAAAAAAAGACAATTGTAAACTTAACCTATTTTTCCGGGGGGGGGGGGACTTCCCAGGATCGTACTGATGTTTAAATAAAGATATGATTGCTTACACGAGCAATTTAAGGAAAACCAGAAACAAAGAAAGAGTATTAAGAAAGCTAACGTGAAGCAAAAGGCTTAAATTAAATTATTTTCCATTACAAAAACTATCAAATTCATACTTTCTGGTGCACGTAAGGGTGCCAGCTTGGAGACAGTCTCATACATAAGCGCAGATAGTGTATCTAATTTCCCTAACTGACCTCCATCCAACTCCTGTCGGTCATGGAGGTTACAATTATGGCCGGAAAACCTAACAGCCTAGGGAATGCCAGCCGGTTCACCTCAATATACTTAAAATACATTCACAATATTGTTGGCCACATCTGTTCATCCATTGGATGGCGATTTTGAATGAAGAATTTGATAAAAAGGCAAATCCTTAGCTATCATACTAAAGGCCTTTCTAATATCTTCAGAAACAAATATGAATCTAAAATCATCCGTGATCTTGCTCCTATGTTAGATTTATCAAAGTATAGTTCTCAATGTAAAGATACTAAGTCAAAGGTCAAACAATGGTGGGTTAAACGATAACGTTCGAAGTCTTGGCCAAGAATCACACCAGTAGAGAATGGCGCTGAAATGCGTTATCACTATGAGTGCTGATAGCCATTAATTGAAAAAGAGTGCTGACATTATTATCAATGACCCCCCGAAAAGCGTGCATTCTTTGGCACATGAGCCAACACACATGCCTACGAGTGATCCAGTGCAGTCTCATGTAATAATATTAATGAATTTCCTAAAAAATGCAATTTCTTTACCATAGGAGTACAATAGCACATGTTTTGATTAATGTTATTAACCTATGTGATTCCAACATATGACGTGCACTTTATCGTATACCCTGCAAACTTGACAACAAATGATGTTTCTGAAAACGAGCGAATTGATAGCGAGACATATGAATAGAAAAAGAAAACAGATAATAGATTAGAAGGAGTGAAGAAAGAAAAGGAGTTGGTAACGAAGAGCAATTAAAAGTACGATAATCTAAAATACAACTACATTGGCACACGATACATGAATTTGGTTTGAGCTTAAAGATGTTCCTTATTTGTTTCAAGATTTCTTTGGCTACGTCTAGGTTTCCCGCAAAAAAGTTACCATATTTCGTTTAAAATAAATAACATTTAAAAGAAGGAACAAGAAATATGATATTGAGAAATATATACAGGAATGCAGCTATGCTTTTTTAATTTTGGTTATTTTTCGCCCTTTCTTACTTTTCGATTAATATTGTTCTTTGGCTTTTCCTAAAATCTACTTGATTTCTTTTTCCGAAAGGTCTGTATTCAATCATTCTTTATTTTTGATATTGTAGTGAGAAAAGTGCAGCTTTAAGTAGATATAATATAATGAATATGGTTTTGGGAAGGACATAAGCTCACACACATGATGGGCCAGTACTTACATATATCAACATAAATGTATCCTAGATTAATTGACTCAATGATGTTGACACGTTTTATGTTTTTGGCTGACAAAAACGTTTGTCTAAACCTGTGTCATTGCTGTAATATATTGCAGATCGGATATCAGTTTATTTATTTATTATTTGCTCATTGTTCACACTCTGGCATAGTTAATGTATGTTTAAGAGTACAGAGACATATATCAGAGATAGTATAAATATCAGTGTTTACCTTCAATGAAGCTTTTAATCCAATAATCGGTATACATATGTTTAACATATTGTAGTATTTACCACATTGCCTTATAAACAAGATACAAATATACTTTTAACACAATTTTTGTTTCGGTAGGAAACTTAGCAACATGAATATTGAACCAATGAACAATTGGCTTCCGGTCTGTGTACAGACACACATGCTATTTGGGCGGGCATGTTTCTCGTCTTAGATGTTTTTAATATAATATCAGAATTGAGTCATAGTAAATGTTTTTCATCGACATATCTAACAAGTTTGAAAATTGTATTCCAATATACACACTGTGCACTATCATGCTTTCAAAAGTATGTAGGTGTATTGTAACAAAATTGCTCAACGAGTTGGATAGTTTTTCCTTATTGTTTCCTTAGCCTTTATTATGCTTTGCTCATAACGACATTTATTTTGAGAGTATCTTTATGAACATATATGTATGATAACTATAAGTTGTTTTTAGTGTCAGTTTAATCCGGAATGGAATATTCATGAGAAAATTGATTATGTAAATACAAAATGTAACTTGTCATGTAGCAGTTTATAAATTTTATCAATTTGTATAAAATAGCCCATTAATTGAAAACGTAACGACTGAAAAATAGTTTATCAACAACAAAAAAGACAAAAGGTGAAAGAGCTTTTTACGCTAATTAAAGAAAATATTTGGTGAACTGTCGATATACTGAATAAAAATATAGGAGTCATATATTATACATAGACGCTTTGAACTAAGATAATCATTGGTGATTGTTACATACTAATTAAAAATAAAGATAATACATGAGGAGGATGTCAGATACGGAAATAATTTTGATATCTTTGAAAATAAACTTTGAAAATTGCATCAAGGAGCAGGAGATAACTTGAAAAGAAACGGATGAGGGATATACCATCGAGCTGATTTATATTCGGTTTTAAATATGGGCGTGGACAGTTATACATGATGGCATTAAGATTATTTTGATAATCGTATTGCTGAACAGTTTGCGTCTGTGTTTAAACATGTCTCGCGCTGAAAGGCTTACTCTTTGCTCTCAACTAGTAAAATTGTATAACATTATAAGCTATACGCTATAATGCCACACTTGGGGTGGAATGGGTTCGTAGCTCAGTATATTGCACGTCTGCCTACAACAAGCAAGCTCCGGGTTTCATTCAGGGTTTAGGTTGTTATAAGTCAAAACCACCTATACTTCTGATCCTTTTTTGCCACCCTTAAATTGTATATTATTACCTCGGTCCTTTTGACACATGTCATAACACTGAATTTAGTGTTTGAAAAGCTTCAGAGGAAAAGGATGTAGAACTTGGGTTAACTTCTCCCTTATTCAGAATTTATCTCTCGATTATATAGTAGTTCTGCTTGCTGATCTTCATTTATGACGCAAATTGTCTTGATCAGTTTGTTATGAATGTCTTACCTGATGTAATGACACAACTCAATGAATTATTTAAAATATCTCAAAACATAATAGTATAAGTGTGTTAACGAAAAGAAATCAACCTTCTGAAATACTACTTATATTTTTTTTCTTCTTATATAAACGATGACCATAAAACATTGACAATCAAATGTTATCAACAATGTGGAAGACAAGATGAATTATACCAAGCCTACCTGAATTTGTCAGCTTTGAATTCCCAGTGAATATTATTTTAACCTCATTACCAAAAATACTAGAGGCTTATGAATATAAAATGTCGTCTATGTAAAATTAAGAGCATAACAACCCAAAAATGCATCCATATTCTTTTATTTTACGAATCAGTGCCAGCCGGTTAATATTTGGAGTAACAATAGTAACTACTAGTAGCCACAAACACACTCTAGCATGAGTAAAACAGATCAAAGTTGATGGATGACCATGTGAAAGGTCTGGCACCGAAGTATAACGGAAATAATGAGCGCAATAAGAGCGTAAAATACTCCCTTCGAACCCCTTCACCCAGTCGCTAACTCACGCGTACAATCGGATTCACAGGTAAAGTAAAATGTGAGTAAAGTACTCGTTATGTGACTACCAACTAACTGCTGTCAGTGCCGTCACCTTAGAGCGGGAACTGTTGCCAATAGGGGGTCGCTGTAATCGTGACATAATACATATATCAATAAACTGCTGTAGAAAAACGACTAGAACCAACAATGAACTGAAGGACATTGATGTGAAGAAGCTACCTTTTGTTAACGAAATAATATATATTTGACATAGGATCACCTTTAGGTAAACGACTAAGCAGTCCAACACAAACAGCTGCTTATTTGTTCAGCAACATTTTATGAGACTTTCCAACTTAAAGTGCTTGAAACGAGCTTACATAGCCATACTCTTCAAGTACTTGGCAAAAACATAAAGGATGAGATGGTTAAAGAACTCATTCCGAAGTGTTATTGAGAACTATTGTTTTCCCAGAGTAAACAAACAAACAACTTATGTTACATATCATTTCATAGTGTGAATAAACATACGGTTGACATATTTCAAATTCATCAAGAAAGAGAATTTGCAAATCAATGAATAATTCTTTTATACATCTCTCATAGTGGATGTTTTCATTTGAAATGTAGTATTCCATGAAATGTAATATTCTAGATTTTAAGATATCTATGTTCTTAACATGTTTGTCGTGAAAATGACTGCTTCGCAAAAGACGGCTTTTAAAGGAAAATGTTTTTTATAATCCCGGGATTTAAATGTAATTCACGTCACCGTTTCGAAGACTTATGTTGAATTAGTATGAAATTTACACATTTTATGTAAGATATGAACAAAATGAACTCAAGAGTCTCCAACAGTATTTGTTGCCTTGGCAAATATGCGATGCAGTTAACAACCGATATTCACGGAACCGACCTTTTGTTTTTGGTAATTGTGGACTTACTTAGTAGTCGGGGGGGAATGAGAGGTTTCTCTGCACCCCCCCCCCCAGGACTCAACGGGACTTGATTTTTATTGATCCT
>JAUUEB010232498.1:0-13496 GCA_032362205.1 Clione limacina | reverse complement strand
TTGAAAATAAAACAGTTTTGACAGAGTTATGTCTCTTTGTGTCTGATGTGCGTGGTTGTACTCTCTACGAGTACTCATTTTTCTAGTTTTGCTATATGTTCTTTGTTAATTTGGCAAAAACACGCTGTGGTCACATCTTCAGTTAAGAATCTGAAATCTTCCAAAGAGGCTCTTCTAGTAACTATCTAAAATCAGCTCTCACAATTTTTTGAATAATCAATTTAAAAACATAGCTATAGCCCCTTTGAGTATTTTGCTATATGTCTTTGTGAATGTTTTGCGAACACACTGTGGGCCCATCTTCAAAGATAGAAATCTTGCACAGAGGTTTATTTGTGGTTCCCTAAAAGCTGCAATCTTATTTTTGGAAAAAAAAATTTTTTGACAGAGTTATGTCCCTTTTATGATTTTCAGGTACAATCCTTATGCGGTTGATGCATTGTTGGGAGTAAGACCCTGAAATATTGCACACAGGCCCTTCTAAATTTATTTTTTCTCAACTTTTTGAAAATAATTTTACAGAGTTATGGCTCTTGAGTTGTTTGTTACATGTTCTTCATTACTTTTGTTTGACTAGAATTTCGGGTCGCTAAACGCGCACTAAATTCGTCGATTTGGTTGTTATGCTCCCTCTCATTGCTATATTATTATCACAAACATTCAAAAGTGGCAGTGAAAAATTCAAAATGTCTACAAAAATATTAGTTTAAAAGTTGTAAACACCTGGTACTTCCTCTGAGAATCAGCTCAGCAGAAGAAGAAAAATGAAGAAGAAAGTGTCAAAAGACCAATTATCTTCTAAGGTTTTAAATGCATTATTGATATTCATGCCCCTATTCATGCAAAGTATTCATGCAAATACTCTACTTTTGAAAGAAACCCCCTTTCAAAACCAAGGCGCTTTTCATCCTTCGTCAATTTGGTCATTACGCTCCCTCTCATTGCAATTTTAGCATCACAAATATCCAAAATACTCAGCATTTCTACAAAAAGTTTTTAAAGGTACTTCCTCAAATGTTCTTAATGTAGGTGTGTCGAAAATTGTACCTTCTGGGGGAAAATGTTAGATCTGGTGCGCATCAAACTTAGCGCTGTGTCGAACATCCGTTTTCGAAATGGGGTCATCACTTTGGAGGTGACAAGTAATACAAATTATTGTTTTATTGAATTATTCTAACAAGCAGCAGAAATGAAACTGCTGAGACCCCGAAAAGGCACTTGGTTAGGTAATTAGAGATCTTCTAAAATGAGTATGGGATCTTTTGAAGGCGTGGTTTTTGCTGGGGAGCTGAGCAATGATTAGTATGAATTCTCAAACAACTCCTAGACCAACGATCCTACATTTAGTACGCAATTATAAATATAGATGTTCGTGGTTGTACTCTCTACAAGTACTCGTTATTCTAGTTTAAGCCTACAATTACCTAACATGATCATATCAAAGACAAGTTTGGGCCAAGATGTAGCCAATATGTTCATAGCAAATTTGGGCCTAAGTATAGCCAAGATGGTTACGCTACACCCAACATAGAACCTAGAAGTAGTCTAAATAGTAATGTCCTCACCAAGGTAGTGACTAAATAGTATAACTTATATGGTCATAGCACAGTATACAGCTAGGGTCTTTATATAGCCTAGATTCCTGATGGTACATAGATCATAGGCATACCACGTTTTTTGATGAAGATCTTCATTTTCGTCTTTACCCATCATCTTCATCTTAGACCAATTAGTATGTTCCTGTTACTCTCTTCAACAGGGTAAACAACAGGAAGTCAGCAAAGCAAGCTTGGCAAATGCCAAAATAAAGTCCAGCAGATGTCATGCATTCTTTTGGATTATCTCTTGGGCACTCATTTAACATTTATATTCATTTGTTTGATAAAATTCAAGAAATTATAGCAATGATAAAAAGATAAGTTCAAGGCAAGTGGTATATTACATCTTTATTTGTTCTCACTATTCATTATATGTAAATAAACATATGACACAATATCACAAGGTAAACTCACAGCCTTTTTTATTTTCTGTCTTTTGCTTCATTTCAATATAAAGTGTGTACAATTTTAACAAGATTCCTGCTATAGTAGATTTGTCTGACCTTACTTTAAAACACTAAACATGTCTGAGTTCTAAAAACTACATTGGCAGGGCAGGGTAAAGAATTCAATTATCAAAATAATGTAAAAGCATGAAAACACTAAACACAGGGTTTATTATATCTAATTATGTGAAAGATGTCACATTTGTTGTTCTCAGAAGTATTTGACACCTGGTTAGAGGATGTACTAAAAGTGAACAACATGTAAACCAGAGATTTATTATTAGAAACAACTAAGCCACTACTGACTCAACAAACCCTCTATATTTCCTAAAAGCCATGACTATCTGCACCACATACATCAATAATGAAGAATAATCTTATTGCTTTAGATCAAATGGTAAATAACATTCTGGAAGAACGAAAATAAACAGAATACTATTTCAATCTAGCAATTTATTAATTTTTGACAGCTTCTTCATAGAAGAATTTTTGTTCTTTCATCATTTACAGAATGACAGAAAAGATGAAAAGGCCAATTTGAGTGTCAAAAAACGATGGGATTAGATTTCAAAAATATAAATAAGCCTATAGTTTCTTAAGAATTGCTTTATAAGAAACCGAAACAACTTGATTCTACATATAAAACATTTTGATCCATTTGAGCTGTCAAGATTATAATGAGAACAAAGATATATGTCAGATATTTAAAGTAACAAAATACAACTTCATTCAATTTTGTAATTCCTTCAGCAGTAATGACAACCTAAAACCAAGTAAAATAACAACATAGTATTAAACAGAATTGTTTCGTTACGGTTCAATAAAGACAAAAGGCAAATCTTATGAATCAAAATCATAAATCACATACTATAACAATAACATTCCAAGAAAAACCAGGTCGCTCAATATTGAACAAAGACAGCAGTTTTGATAAGTACACTTTTCACACCCTACACTTCATCCATGTAAAAATTCGTTATTTACAAGATGTAATTGAGAAAAAATAATCACTTCAACATTTATTATCATATTTACAACTTTTTTAGTGAATTCTGCTGTCTGAAAATGTGATTATTCTAAATAGTCTTACAACAGAGTTAGCGTTCATTTATGAGTAAACTGACTTACAAGAAAGAAAAAGAACAGCTGTATGACTTTAGCCTATTTTTTGTTCAATCTGAGGTTGAAATCAGTTCATTTTGTAACATCAAGTAACAATTGTGTTGCTTTCTACTTACATTACTAGCTTGGACAAAAGCAACCTGATTAAACATGATTAAACCATAAACACTAATGTAGCATCAGGAATTGCATTACATGCTAATGTTTTTCGCACCAAAACAGATGGATAAACATGAGAATATCAGTCCCCTCTCTATGCAATATTCATAACAATCTAATAAATGTTTCTGCTTATAAAAAGTAGGGGACAATAGCTTCTCACATTCTTTCTTCAAAGCATCACTCAATGAACGCTATGAGGTCAACAATCACTGATCCATCCCATTTAAGTTCCTAGTAGTACCATAGATTTTCAAATAAAATAATATAGATAATAAAAGACATTCAATTGCCATAGCAGATTTTACAAAGAAAGTATTCAAGGGATATCACAAATTTCACCATCGTTTTCAATGAAAAAAATAAGCCATTCAGTTTGCTAAAAAACATGCACATAATTGCACCACAAGATTTGACCTTTGAAATAGCGAAATATAAAACTGGCTGGTATGCAAGGTCAGTCACTCTAGGTTAAACCAGGAGCTGCATAACATCAAATGACCTCTGTTGTTGACTGTTGACCTCTTGGTCACTTACAGATAGGTTTGTGAGCAAACATAAGCAGAAACCGTTGAACAGTTTCAGGAGTTTAATTAACAGAGTGTCTGATCTATGAAACCTGCTGGGCTTGGTGATGATGCTGTGGTACTATAGGAGGCAGGGGGGATGCCTCTCCGATTGGGCGCAGTATAGGGGTGTGTCTGTCGAGCAGGTCATTGACTGTGATACTGGTGCCGGAAAGTCTCATGGTGATTGGCTTCATCCCCTTCTGATTCTCATCCAGAACGTCCAGCTTTCTATAGTACTGTGAAAACATACAAAACACTATGGATCACATTTTGAAGTCACAAGTATTTCTAACTGAATAAAAGATGCATATTTGTTATTTAAAATGTCCTTTTTATACCAAATGCTAAATACAATATACAGTTATGTTATCTAACCAGTTGCATTTGAGCTTTCGCTCTTCTGCAAATATACAGTTATAAACAAATGAATTGTAAGAAATCTATGAAAAGATGAAAAAGTGAAAAAAATTGCTTTTAAAATTTTGTATAAATGCTGCCTTTTTAAGCAACTCTTTTCAATTTCCAACCACCAAAAGATCTTGAATGCATATATCTTGTACAAAGGACCAACATCTTATCGTCAATCTATTTTAGGACTGAGTAAAAGACTTTTTTGTATGTCGGCTGGTAAAATGCATACTTGTTAACAAAGACTTTTCAGACAGTACTTATAATACTGGACAAACAAAATTATTTAAAACTTGATTTTTGTATCTTACCCGTCCAGGTCCTTTCTTAGTACGACCACCTTCCTTCACCACAACACCATGAGCTACTTCCATCTCTTCAATCTGTTAATCAAAATTATAAAGTTTGGTTACAAGATAAAAAAAATCCAAGATTGTTTAAAAAATCAAAAGAATCCACATATGGAGGGAATATAAAAACAGCCTTGGAAAGGATTTCTGAAAGGTCATACTCCTGAAAACAAGATATATATACTAAATCTTGTCATTTAAAAAATGTAAAAAAAAAAATGTGCTTGAATATTTGCAAGTTCCTTGACTTGAGACTAATTTGTAAAGTGTAACTTTAAAGAAGATTGTTAGATATCCCTTGTCATTTGTCAAGTGTAAGGTTATCCCAGATATTTTCATCATCTGGGTTGGACTCTAAAATGCATCATTTTTGTAAACATGTGCTTTTATGGTATAACAACAAGGTAGACTATACTACAGTCGGTTCACAAATAAAGCGGTACATTTAAAATTAGCAAACTTGGTATCAAATGAAACATTATAGTATTGTGCTGTGTCCTGGTTATGTGGTAGCCTGCTAGAATTTTGCTGAAACTCCTGATTATACTTAGATAACGTTTCTTAAACATTTCTCCGTCACCTTGTTTTACACAAGTTTACATTTCAAAATGTTTAAAGGAAACGTTGCAATTAGTGAAAATTATATTTAATTCATTAAAGAAAATGAGGTTGTCCATATATAGGTCTGTTTTTAGGCCAACTTAATTTAAGTATAATCATGAGTTATATCAGGGAGTAAGGGTTGAGTAGAAGGAAAGTAACAACTCAAGGGCCATAACTATGTGAATTTTTTTTCTCCAAAAATATTTTTTTTTAGAAGGTTCCTAGAAGAGCATGTGTGCAATATTTCAGGCTCCTACTTCAAACCATATGTCCACTGCGTAAAGAGCATATATGAAAATCATAAACGGGACATAACACTATCAAAAAGTGTTTTTCTCATAAATTAAGATTACAGCTTTTTGGGAACCAAGATATAAGCCTATGTGCAAGATTTAAGATTTCTATCTTTGACGGGAGCACATCATGTTTCGCAAAAATTAACAAAGACATATAGCAAAATACTCAAAAGGGCCATAACTAGAAAAATGAGTACTCCTAAAGAGTACAACCACGACCATCAGAGAAAAGCAACAAAGAATATATAGCAAATAAAGTCAAGAGACATAGCTCTGTCAAACATTTTTTCAAAAATTAAGTGAGATAACAGATTTCAGCGAACAACGAAACAAGCCTCTGTGCAAGATTTTAGATTTCTATCTTTGACGATGGGACCACAGCGTGTTCGCAAAAATTAACAAACACATATAGAAAAATACTCAATAGGGCTATAACTCTGTCTCAAATTGATTATTAAAAAAATTGGGAAACGTATCTTTAGATAGTCACTAGAAGAGCCTCTGTGCAAAATTTAAGATTTCTATCTTTGAAGATGGAACCAAAGTGTGTTCGCAAAAACTAACAAAGACATATAGAAAAATACTTAAAAGGGATATAACTCAGTCAATTTTTTAAAAAATACTTCTGAATTTAAATAGCAAACATTTTATACTTGATTTATACCATCTTTCCAAAAAATAAAGAAATCCGAGCAAAATTACTCAAGTTATCACGCAAACGGACACACAGACGGACAGTCGCACCGACAAGAAGAAAATATACCACTACACAATATAATTGTGGTTGTGGAACAAAGGTATAACATTCACTCCATATAAAAAAAGAAGCATCAACTTTTTCAACTTAAAGGATAGGAATAAAATATAATTATCCACAATAAACAAATGTTTGTAAACCACAAACACAATCCTGTCATCAAGAAGGTAAAGGAAATGACATGTGTTAAAACAACAAAATAACCAACAATTACCTCAGCACTCATTTTTCTAGAACTGTGTCTCTTAGCCTATTGAGATAAATGTAGTTGAATTTACTTGTGTGTTTCAAAAACATGACAAAATATACCAAGCAGATAAACAACAACAAGGCTTATCAGGCAAATACAAAGAGCTCGTCAGACAGGCAAATTTTGAAGAATATTTAAGAAAGGTGATTGAGTGAAAAATGGAAGACTCAGAAAATGTACAGACATTTTAACTTTTGATTGCTTCATGTACAAGGTGACCTGTTATGAAATTGCTTAAGCCTTTAATCACATATAACATAGAATTTGAATGAAATATCATGCATGATGAAAAATTAATTTGTGGAAATTTGCTGCTTACCTATCTAAATAATTAACTATGTTGAACTTTGCTGGTACCCTACAATTCAGATATGTTGATTAATTTAGTTTTACAAAATGAAAAAATATATTCCAGGAGTAATTTTATTGTGCTTTGAAAAAGGTCACTAAGTGTTAATAGTTTTTAACTTGTGATATTGACTCTGAACTGATTTTTTCATTAACCCATTTTTGTAAGTGACCATGTTTAAACCATGATAACTCAATTTGTTATTTATATTATTTTGTTATCCTGTAAACAGTGAATTACATTTAGATGGGTAGAAATAATTGGTCAACAAATGATTTTTTTATTGTGATAACAATTCATCAATAAGAGTACATATATAGGCAAACGATTAAACATTCTGAAATGTTTGACATGTACACTTGTTTTAGCCACAAAAATGTTAATTGTGGATATATTTGAATGCAATTTTTAGGACTAGCAGTTAATATGACGATGTATTAGTGTCTCAAGTCTTTTGAAATTATATGCCAGGACTAGAATTTTGGGTCGCTAAACGCTCCATCAATTCGTCCATTTGGTTGTTACACTCCCTCTCATTGCAATTTTATCATCACAAATATTCAAAAGTGGCAGTGAAATACTCAAACTTTCTACAAAAAAATAAAAGTTGTAAACACCTGGTACCACCTCTAAGAATCAGCTCAGCAGAAGAAGAAAAAGAATGTTTCGAAAGACCAATCACTAAATGAACCATTGATATCAACCCCCTAAACTCTTGCAAAGTTTTCGCACAAATACTCTCCTCTAGAAAGAAACTCCCTTTCAAAACCCATCACCCTTTGTCGATTTGGTCATAACGCTCCTTACATTGCAATTTATCATTACAAATATTCAAAAGTGGCAGTGAAAAACTCAAATTGTCTACAAAAAATATTGTTTGTTTAAAAGTTGTAAACACCAGGTACTACCTCTAAGAATCAGCTCAGCATAAGACGAAAATTTCCACCCGGGGAAAATGTCCATGCTGGTGTGAAACAAAAGAAGGACTTGTTTGAACTTCCGTGTTCGAAATGGATTTTTCCTTTTTGTAAATGGAGTCATTGGGATAATTGGGGGGAGATTTCGATTACTAAAAATTATCGCTTTTTTCGCAAACTGCAGAGACCCCCAAAGGTTTGTGCCTTAGGTATTTAGAGACATTTTAAAATTAGAATGGGAATTTTTTTTGTCGTGGTTTTCGCTGGCGAGGTGAGAAAAGAATAGTATTAATTCTCAAATAACCCCTAGACTGACCTACCTACGTCTTAAAGGCAATTATAATATAAGATACCTTACGTGTGGATATCCTTGCTTTTGTATACCCCCATGTAAGTATACCCTTACGTGTGTATAGACAAACGTGTATATAACCTTAAATGTTTATAGAACAATTTAATGTCCATGTTTATTTTCCCTTTTATTGTTTTCTGCATCATTCATTATGCCCCACCAAGCATTGACTTGTATGTAACTTAATTCAACATTATTTTTCAAGTGTCAATTTGATATTTGAAAATGAAAGATCCTTTTTTTAAATAACTGATCACGGTCTAATGAGTAAGATGATATAATATGATATTACAAAAGTCTAATTAGGGGTGAAAGGTCAACAAAAACGGATAAATATGGTGTTAAAAAGGCAACAGATAGAATTAAGACAATAACATAGGAAATAATAAAAATGATTTAAATTATTTGATTAGAGTCGCTCTAGAAAGACAAAATAAAGATGAATACCTTCCTTTCTCGTACTCTCAAATGACCAATGAACATGGAGATTTCGTGATAGATTTTATTGTGAAGATTGTTCTTTTCGCGTGTTTTCTAGAAGCTTAAGAAGTCTGCTTGTTTTATCACGATTGATGAAAATGGGTAGTTTATTTGTTTTATTGTGGTCAATTTAGGCAAGGCCCAGTTCAATACCAAATGATCTATCATTATTAAATCAATTCACGAAAGAAATGGGAAGTTATTGTCCTGGAGCTGGAACCATTTGTGGGCAATAAAATAATGATTTGGGGTTGATGTGTCAGATCACAGAGTGAAGGGGTTGATGTGTCAGATCACAGAGTGAACACGCTTAAATTTGGAGTATATGGGTTAAGGAGGAGACATTAATTAACAATAAACAATTTTATAATCACGTGATCTCTATAATCGCGATGTAGTCTTATCAACTGACTAGAAATTCGGGTCGCTACGCTACCTCAATTCGTCGTTTAAGTCGCTACTCTCCCCTTTCTTGCAATGTTATCATCACAATCACACATATTCAAAAGTGAATAAAGGGGGGAAAAGTAAAATTCAGTCAACAAATCAATTATCTCTGTTCCTTTTTTTGAGTAAAAATGCCTTACCGAAAGAAGAAAACAAAACAGAAATTGGCGTAGTTATTCTTTTGTAACCGAGTAGATCACATGCGAAGAGCGGGGTCCGCGATGTAATCAATTGATTTATTTGATTATTTGAATCGGAAATAACTGGTATGGTTTTGTCTATATTTATTATTGACTGGCCCTATTATGTTATTATTAATGGCGATGTTGATTTTAGATAATCGAATATTATGGATATTTTAGAATATGATATTCTACCGCAGTAGTATCATCTTTTCTTGAAGGTAAAACACAATACTAATTTAAAAAGATATTAAGTTAGACAAAAAGAAGCAAAGCTCATTATCGATTGGGCTGTGACTGTTAAATACTTTTGATGATTTCAGGACAACTGATATTCTCTTGGACGAGATATAGCTGAAAGTACAGACATGTTTAAAAGTTATAACAAAAGATATTCCCCTCTTATTTGTTGGAGAACAAAAGTAGAACAAGTTATACTGACATTGATAGTTCGTTTAATGTCAGTGCCTTAAATAAACATATCCCTGTGATACCAGTACGGACTAGACATAAGAAAAATAGAACCGCGTTTCATGTGGGGTTTTTAACTTTTTAATAAAGTAAAACTATTTGGTTTACCGGTGTTCAACAACATTAAAAACGTCGCTAAAAAGACCATGTTCCCCCAGAGAAAGAGACGGGGTGTTGTAGAGTAACCAATTGTATTATTTAAATTCAGAAAAGTCTTTCATTTTTAGAATGTTTAAAAAAAACTCGGGTTGTGAATGTTTATCTGTCCAAAGCTTGTAACGTTAATAACCATTATTTCCAGCTATTGGGCTTTGATGTTTTCTTAACATAACAAGTTAGACGAATACAAAACTTTGATAAAGACTCTATTCATAGATATTTGCTATTTTGCCGAGAAGCCACCTAAATCAATTAGAATATAATCAATAATTGAGAACTAGAAAAATGAGTACTCGTAGAGAGTACAACCACGCACATCAGACACAAAGGGACACTACTCTGTCAAAACTGTTTTTTTCAAAATATTAAGCTC
Organism: Clione limacina; assembly: GCA_032362205.1. NCBI lineage: Eukaryota > Metazoa > Mollusca > Gastropoda > Pteropoda > Clionidae > Clione > Clione limacina. The sequence continues at coordinate 3,208 of JAUUEB010232498.1, read as the reverse complement.
CAGCTTTAAGGGACCCGTGAATTACGCCTCTGTGCAAAATTTTAGGTTTCTATCTTTGACGATGGCGCAACACACTAACAAAGACGTATAGCAAAATTCGAAATGGCCATAACTCTGTTTTTAAATTGATTATTAAATTAATTTTAAAAGCTGGTGATAGATAGTCACTAGTCTCTTTGCATGATTTCATATTCTTAACTCTTAAGATGTGACCACCGTGTGTTTTTGCCAAATTTACAGAGAACATATAGCAAAAATACTCAATAACGGCCATAACTCAGTCAATTTTCACAACTATTTCTGTATTTGAATAGGTGAAATTCTATTCCAGGTCTATATCATCCTTCCAAATATGAAAGGGATCCAAACAAAACACTCAAGTTATCGCGTAAACAGACAGACTGACAGACAGACAGACAGACAGCAGACAGACAGACAGACAGACAAGATGAAAATATACCACTTCACAATATAATTGTGTGCTTGGAATTAATGGAAAGGATGATATTGCTGAAGTTTGAATACCTAGTAATACTAATAATACATGGCATTTATATAGCGCATTTCTACGCCATACAAGCCTGCTCAATGCGCTTTACATGAAATTATTACCCAATCATAATACACAATGGATCAGCCGATGCAGCGATTCAGATCGGTAATCTTACATAGACATTCACTGCCTATAGTCGGGTACCCAATACTGCTGAGAGAGTCCCCGGCGGGATTCGAACCCGGACTTTCTGCATGGTAAGCGAGTACACTGACCACTAGGCTACACGCGCCCAGAGAGACCATTATCTTTCTAAAGGGGTAGTGACTATCGGGACCCCACAAAGACTTCCACTTTCGGAAAATATTGGGTACCTTTTTGGTATGTTATAAATATGTATACTATATTGTAACTGTTTGTTATTATATACCTACTCCTAACCTTTATCCCTGCTTGGATAGTGACCTAATGTACAGTTTGCTTGGAAAGTGACCTAAGGTAAAGTTTGCTTGGATAGTGAACTAATGTACAGTTTGCTTGGATAGTTCCCGAAAGTGGAACTCTTTGTGGGGTCCCGATAGTCACTACCTTCTAAAAGTGAACTATCGTCCAGTCAGCAAGCGGAAAGTACACAATTCCCACTGTTGTCAATGTCTTGTCGCCGTTTTTGTGCTTACAAATTGTTCATGATTGATTCTACAGTGTTTTTTATGAATGAAGTGTATAGGTTCTAGGTGTATGATTAATATCAACTGTTTCAATAAATATGTGAAGAAACATATATAAAGTTCATTTGGACAATATTCGCAATCTTCATTTATTCATACAGTAACCTTTTATCATGTGGTTTGTTTGGATTTGTTGACTTGAGTTTCGTCTTCAGTACCTGAAATAATGTTGACAGTGAGAATCGCAGGCCTCCAAGTTTAATCAATCATGAAAGATTTGAAAGTACTGGGATAGTGACAGAAATAGGTGGTAGTTGCTTACACATGTGGTTCGCTGAATGTAAATGGCTATATCTATTACAATCACAAAGAGAAATAACTTTCAATTGATCACCCCGACCATGCAATTAACATAACAATCACCAAGAAAGGTATATATGGGGGGGGGGTCAATCGGCATTTGACCTCGTATGATTTGTTACGACACATACTAGATTGAAGTGACATGCACTATCATTACGACTCGTGGGATGTTGCAAACTCTCAAATCTTGAGTAGAGAAAATTCACAGAAGTGGTGTTGCCAATAAAAAGCATGATCTGGTGTGTTTTTATGAGTTGTTTTTAAAATGTTTGAATTTAATTTCAAAGTTTGTATACCCAAAATTAAAGATTTTGCAAACTCCTAAAATAAACGTAAAGGCTTAGGTGAATCACCTAAGAAGACTATTCAGACCTTTCCTGAAAACGGTTTTTAGTATATAAAAAGTTATAACAAGCTTATGTGCCTGGTAGCAGCTGATCTTATTGTTTTGTAAATTTCTTAAATATTGTGCACTATCAAGATTAGGGGGTAACCTTACTGATACTATAAGAATTTAATAGCTCCCTAGGGAGCTGAACCATTTCATAAGACACAATTGAAATAACGCGTATAACCCTATGGTTTTTCATGATCGAGGAGCCGATGATGATGGTTCGTCAATCGCCAGCTCTCTCGTAACCTGAGTATGTTATTATACATTGCAATTTAACACATACTTTTACCTTTGTTATCAAAGATAGTGCTGTAATAAGTTCGCACTTTCTTAATTAAGAAAGTTGAATTCGCTTAATGTACATGTCAACTGTTGCTTGCTGACTGAATTACACTAACTTTTAGAATAATGGCGGACAGACAGCTTTTGTGTTTCAAAACGAGGGGGACATTTGATATCTTGTTTTATCTTCTATCTAGATACTAATGTCATTAAGCGTTTGATTTTGTACGGGTTTTTAAAAAAGAGTGTTTCGTTCAAAGACGTGACGTCATTACTTTTGACGAGCTTTAAAACTTCAAAAATTTAGCGCATTACTATTTGCGTAGTTTTTAGTGATAGTTTCTTAAACAACTTTTAAACCGTTGAAGGTAAACAAATAAAATAATAAGATTATATTAGGGTAAACGAAGAAAACCTGGTGTGCAAAGTTTGAGTGGAATCAGTTGGGTTGTTCAAAAGATATGAGGAAAAAGGCCAAACCATTAATTGTGGAACAGACTATAATTATGAAACAGATTGTTTTCAAAACTACCGGGCATGACCTGGTACTTCAGCCACTAGTCTCAGATATTTATTTGTCAGCAGTGTTAAGGTCGAGTAGAGTAGTATACTACTCGAGTAGTACTCAAGTAGTTTTTTCGCTACTTTTACACTACTCGAGAAATTGCTGAATTTGTTGAGTACTACTCTACTCGAGTAGTATGTTCACACTACTCAAAGACGTCTGTACTCCAGTAGTCTTCGAGTAGTTGGGAAAGAAATCAACATATTTTGCGTTATATTTCTGATCAATTTTTGTTCAACTTTTAATCAATTTTACTTTTTACACAATTTGTCAATATATTTTATCATTTTCTTCAATTTTGTTACATGAACATGTAAATAATGCAGTAATCTTATATTTTAAACCTTTGAATTTGTTCATTTAAAGATTACTATAATTTTTAGTGACTACTCAAAGACTACTCGAGTAGAGTAGCTACTCTACTCAAGTAGTTACCCTTAGAT
>JAUUEB010232387.1:0-13496 GCA_032362205.1 Clione limacina | reverse complement strand
AAATAACTGTCAACCAAAAATTTACACTTACCGCAAAGTGATTCCCCCCCCCCCCCCCTCCAAGTTACAGTTACACGATAAATCACACCCACCCATTACGTTCTACTAAACACACAGCTACATCTACCCACCATTCTTTAATGTTCTTTTTCTTCGTTATCACCCCGTAGTTGCAATATACATCTGTCTCTATACTCTTTTTATACATATACGTTTTTTTTTAGTATAACATGTTGCACTTATTTAGAGATCTTAGGATTTGTGAATAATAATTAATCATTTGTGTATAATTATGATAAAGTGTGTGTCACTCTCACAACTCATTTTATAGTGTTAACATAGCCTCTTAACCAATCTTAATTTTTAGTATAGATGTACGCCAATTAATATGATACGACATCATTAATATGATTTTAATGGCGTTGAAAAACACTGCTCTTTATTCAAAAATAAGGTTTTGAAAAGAAAAAGTAATGCCAAGTTTTTCTGTTCTTTCATTTCTTATCTTTGGGGGGGGGGGGGTGGCGTGTGTTTAAATGGAAATTATTTGCTTTTTTTAGAAATACTGACATATTACAAGGATAATATAGGATTGTCTGGTGACAAAAGTTTGCATAATGTGTCGATTGTCGGATGATTGTATTGGAAATTGATTGAAAAGTGGTTTGCATTGTTGTGAGTGTATGAATGGATCGATGATTGGTTGGTACATGAATGGACATAGACTTTGACGATGATTTGCTTACTATTTGTGTATTAAATCCCCTCTCTCTCTCTCTCTCTCTCTCTCGTTTAGGCAGCACGTGTCCACGCCGAGGAGGAGGCCAAGAAGAAGAAGGGAAAGAGGAAGGGACTTGGTGGCCTTTCAGCCGAGAAGAAGAAGCTCCTCAAGGTATTTTATAGCTTTATGAATTTTTTGTAAACGAATTATGATAATGAAAGGAAATATCAAAGAGCAGTTATTCAAGTGCTTAATCAGCTGCAGTCGTGTTTGCTTCGTTGAAGTTAAAGAAAAACAAATATGACTCTACCCATTATTACGGGTCAGAGGGGAAAAGAAAATAATAATAAGCTTTTTGTGCCATTGTCAGTTATCTGGGTGAACAAGACATGCATCTTTTGATAGAATATCTTTTTAATTTTGTTTTCGAATTTCTTGTGACTTATTTGTTGGACAGCAAATCCCTCTTTTGCTAATTCTTGCTATAGTCAGTTGCGTAAATTAATGACATTCTTAACGCAATCTTATACATACCTGAATATCGAGGACAGAAGCAATATTATCAAACAAACGCATTGTTTTCTACATAATGTTACTATTTGATCAATAATACTATTCATTTCCATATGTAACATAATTGGTATCATGTCAAACAAAAACCCAATCATTATCCCATGCTCCAATCATCACAAACCTGCCTTGCCATCCCTAGTATGCTTTTATTACTCAATACATGATGTACAAATGTCTAACATACGCCTCAAGTATGAATAAAAAATAGGAATATCTTACACACTAATTTGATTAACCCTTAAACCATACAAACATATTAAAAAATATTTGTTATGACATCTTTGCATGTTCCTTATTTTTTTCAAGGCCTTTTTTAATTCGATAACATTTCCTCTGTTTCATTTTTTTTAAAGATCTGGGCATGTATTTTTTTTAAATAAAACTGTGCACCCTCCAGTATAATCCCTAAATTCACATCTTCTATCTCTTAACATGTACATACCCTTTTCCCTCTCTTTATTTTCTTCCCTTGTTGATTGTATTGTAAATTACAAGACCAAAATGAAACACAATTCCCAAGAACCTCATTTAAAAAGCATGTGGTCACTAACCTGAACATTCCATGTGTCCCTGCTTTGTCTTACCCTGTCTGATATGCCAAAAGCATGCTATGGTGCACAAGTTCATTGAGGTACGAGAAGCAGCCGACAACCCTTGTACGTTGGAAAGACAGACTTTACTTCATGAATGTGACCAACTTATTACCAGTGACGAGGAGATACTAGACTCCCTCACTGAAGGTATTTGACATTTTGACATGGTGCTAAGATTAACACAAAGTAGTGCACAGCAAAACTTAATATCCTAATGTCAATGCATTGTTTGTTGTAATCTAATTTTAGACATTTTTTGAAAACTGCTAGGCAATAAAGAACACAACAAAGGGTAAATAGCTTGATTACTCGATATTCAAGAACGAACCTCATTTGGTTCGAACATTATCGCTAACGCTCTAGTTGTCAGAGTTCAAAGGACTTAACGTTAAAAAGAAGGTGAATTTCGTGAAGACTTTTTTAAAGTGATTGCTAAAAATAGGGTGTCTTACCGAGTGAGCTACAGCTCTTCACCTAATGTTGTCGATTCATTTTGAAATAATTCAATGTTGCTCTTTTGGCACTGTTGCTCTTTTGGCATTGTTAAATTTCTTTGAGCGTGGATTTGTGTTGTCTTAATATATTTTAAGTTAACAACATCAAACTAGTCTGAAGGTAGAGTTTATTCCCTAAGCACTAATAATAAGTCATAGAGCCTGTTTGTGTGATCTAACAATAACCACCAATCATCTCATTGAATCCCCCACTCATTTCATACACTATTGCAATTTACCATTACCTTTGTCTATTGTATTGAATTAAGCCACCAAATACACGAATGCTAAAATTGTAAATTGTACACGACAATGTCACATTGTCTTTGCTGTAATTGCACATTAAACACACATATTTGATTCTATACCTGACATGAACACTTTGTCGTTGCACATCACACATTGGACTAACCTTGACTTTGCAGAAACTGATCATGCAGAAGGCGGCTGATGATCTCCGCGCTGAGGCCAAGGCCAAGGCTGCTGAAAAAGAAAGATTCATCAACGAAAGAGTTGCCCCCCTCAAGACAGAAGGCCTTGGAGAACGTATGTCTGCATGACAAATAGCTGACTTCGACCCTTTTTTAAATACGTCAATACTTTGATCTAAATTTGACATTTATAAACAGTTATGCTTATAGATGATGGAATCTGACACTTTTCTTTACAATTCGTGCCAAAGATATTGGTTTTTCTATAAACATTTAGCTTTGGGCATAAAAAGAAAATGTAGTGGGAGGGGTCAGCTGATTTTTTTTTGGCAACAAGACGCCATTTTCAAAAAGGTGCTTTATATATATATCTGAAAGTTTTTCAAGTCTGTGATTATTTTATGTTCTTAGCCAATAATGCTGAGACATTTTTCCCGAATATGAGACTCGACAAAACGTTTCGATTACATGAAGATAAAAGATTAAGATACAATATTTGTGTAATGCAAAACACTTAATAGCACCTTCTTGTTAGATATAAAAGATGTAATATTGATACTTGAGTAAAAAAGCAAAGCTTATTTTGTATGGCACTCATTTTTCTATCAAATAAACTATACATTATATTTTTATCTAGCCGAGCTCCAGAAATTGGTCAAAGATCTTCACGACAGAGTATCTTCCCTTGAAGAGGAAGTCTACGACTGGGAAATCAAGATCCGCAAACAGGATTTCGAGGTAATTATTGTTTTGTCACTTGACCCATATGCTATATATATAATTTGAGCAAGGTTTAAGGGCTATTCCGGGATTTTTTCAAAATTACTCTTAAGTTATTGATCTGAATAGGCATTGGCCCTCATTTCATGATTTGTGGTCTTTCTTACTACAACTGTTACTTTACTTTCATATTGAAAGCCAAAATTAATTTCATTTTATTTCATTTCATTGTGTAAAGTGACAAATTTCCAGCTGAAATAGTTATAAATCGCGTCTTCCTTTATTTACTCTTTTGAATGTTCAAATAGCAGTTTCTTGACAAAACACAACTTTCCTTTTTTCCATTTTAGACAACCATTTATCTTTTTAATAAATTTAAATCTTCGTAGTATTTGACATGACGTTTTCTGTCGAACTGTTGTAATTTATTTAAAGCACAAAATTGAATTTGTAAAAAGTCAAATATCAATATAAGGGTTAACAAATTATTTATTAACACACTAAATTATCTATCTACAGATCAACGAACTCACACTCAAAGTCAACGACACCAAGGGTAAATTGTGAGTATCTTGACCGGTTTGTGGTTTACACACATTTAAAATATCATTGTTTTGGTCAACAGCTCCTGGGGAATGATCAACAAATAGATTTGAGAGGATGGGAAACCATGTTTTATGATATTTTTAAAATTATTTAAGGACTAATTTTTGTGTGCTGTACTGACACCACTTCACAACACTTAAGTTCAACGTCCTTGTCTGGCAAGCCTGGTGGAGACAGTGATTCTGAAACAGGGTTTTATAAGACTAACTTTATCCAGCTTCTGACGTAAGGTCTACTCCCTGGTAGCGCAGGGGTATGAAAATGTTGCACTGGGTTACATATTTACCAGACCTGACATGACCTGTATATATATTTATATATAATATTCATGTTCTCATTCGACAAAGGTAGGAATAAGTACAACACTTAACACAGTGAATATGTTATTTTAAAATTATAAAGGGGATGTACCTAACAAGACCCTCTTGTACATACTTCTGCAAAGGCTTCTAATATACACCTGTTATGGCACTGATATCTAATTAAGAATTCAAATCATGATATTATGTAATGCAATAAGCTCTATTCAATTGCAATCGATATCATCATTGTTACATGTTCGTATATGTGTTCTCCTGTCTTTTCACAGCATCAAGCCTGTCCTCAGAAAAGTCAACAAAACAGAGAGCAAGTAAGTAGATTGATTCATTAGATTTGTTCTTTAAATAGATGTGATTATTTTAGTCATAAATCGATTTTCTTTGCGTGATATGATAAACAGTTGATAACGTTAAGAGGTGTGTCATGTTTAAGGCAAAGAAAAAAAATAATGGTGTTTAAAGTTAAACATAAGAAATTAGCTTTAATGCTATAAACCTCTGTTAGAGTAGGCTCACTTCAAAAAATAAAGCTATATACAAAAAAGTCTGTGATAATGTATTTGATTACATTTTGATTGCCTTTTTGTTACTGCTTTTGCAGTGACTTTATTCGTAGGGCGTTGGTTTACCTAAGACTGTGTTTTGATATGTTTTATTGTCAATGGCTCTCTGTTTCTTCTAGTTATATTGTAAAGTCTCAGAGCGCTTTATGTAACTTATTTCTGTTCCTAGTTATTTAAATGCAAATAAAAATTGTTATGAATTTACAAATGGTTATTATTTTTACCTTTTACAGACTCAAGAAAATCCAAGCGACAAAGGAATCAACAGATTTCAGAGGCAACTTGAAATCCACAGGCCAGAACAAATATGCCTTAGATGAGGAAGAGGTACGTTCAATGGCCTGTCTTTAAAATTGTGGAATTGTTTTCATTACTCTATTTTCTTAATTTTCTCCACTTTTCTGATATGCCATTATCTTTACTTGACATTTACGTTAGACAATTTCTTAAATTAAGTTTTTGTTAACATTTTATTTTTCGCCCCTTGTTATGCTGATTGCATTATTGTTGTTTGTTTGATATCTTCTGTTTATATTATTTTCAATGAGTATTGAGTTCTTCTCTTCTCAATTGAAACAATACTAAAAAAAATTCAAAATGCTCTTTGCAGAAAAAAGGAAAGAAAAAGGAAGAAAAGGATGAAGCGGTAAATGAGAATTATACATCAGATTACAGATAGTCAATTCCATAGAGAGATTATCTCCTGCATTATTCCCTTTTGAATCAAGATCCCTAGACCTCTAGTACAGATTTGTCTCTTCATCTAGTAGTACACATCAAATATCTACATCTTTAGCACACATTTCAATTTTAATCTAGTAGTACACTTTATGTTTTGTTATTGTAAAGTCTGCAGCATTCATCTGCATTACCTAGCTTGACGTAGCTCAGCCTGGCTCGGCTCAGCTCTTCATGGCTTGGTTCAGCTTTTCATGGCTCGGCTCCTCACGGCTTGGCTCACTCTGGATGGCTCAGCTTTACTCTAACAAGAAGCTTTGCTCAACATAGAGTAGCTCAGTTCTCCTTGGCTAGGCTTAGCTCTCCATGGCTTAGCTTTCTCTTGGTTGTCTAGCTTTGCTCTAATGCTGAGCTTTGCTCACCAATGAGAGCTTAGCTCTCAGTGGTTCAATTTAGCTCTCCATAGCTTCACTAAGCTCCTCTCAGTATTTCTAGCACATTTTGGTTTTCCCATTATTTTATTTAGTTAGTTTGCACTGTAGGATTTACAAGACCCAATTCACAACCAATCTCACAACTGTCTGACTAGCACCGGACGACTCTGGTTTGATTCCCAGAAGTTTCGTTGCGTTAAACATGTGTAAAGGTTACTACTTGTCATATTGATGAATGACCGAGAGGATTACAAGGAATTTCCTTTTTCTGTAAACTCGATATGGGTCTAGTTTAAACTATGATCTGCAAAAAACTTCATTTACTTTTTCTTTTTTTACCATATTTCATTATTTCAAGTTTTAGCTTGATGACGGTTTGGTAATAGTCTGGTCTAGAACTTTCTAAAACCTCTAGCAACTTAGAGAATCGTTCTTTGTTTGCATGCTTCATTTGAAAGTGCATGATGCAACTCTTCAGCGCCAAAAGAATGATTTAGAGTATAAAGTTGCATCAGATGCTGTTAGCATATATATGTTTATAACTTTATTTACTGTAGATGAAGATAAACCTTTCATCCTCGGATATCTGATTGATTTATTACGTACTTTGGCGTTGTCCTTGCTACGAAGTCCACGGGGTGAAACTATCTCACGTTTCACACCACAATAAACATTACATTTTATTTTTTTTAACATTTTGAGCTTTTGTGACGAACGTTCATCAACGCAAAAAAATGCATATTGTCATACATCATTTTCCCCTTGGCGGTTTTTCAGAGCCATGGACAAAATTATGCGAGATGGGTGTCACATTATTATTACAGTTTGGATCTTAAAACTCACCAGAGATATTCCTCACATACAAATGTCATTTAATTTGATCGTCCACTTATTATTACGTTTAAAATATCCAAAGTCGAAACCTATTTGCTAAAAAAACGTTCTTTGACTTTTTTAAAAGCACATGGTATTTTTGTAAAAAGAAATTGTCCGATCTTTTTTTAAGTTTGTAGATTTTTCAAACTTCTGGCTTTTAAAAAGCTATCAGACTATTACCAAGCCGTCTGACAAACATAGTTTGAGACACGTGGGCATGGAAGAGCATGCGTGTCACAATATCACAATGCACAGCCATATGATGCGGCATGCCACCAAATTGTCACCATAATGTCGCGTATTTTCAGCCGCCTCATCACCATCATTGAGCTACACCCACAATGCTTTTGCTGTTTGGATAGAGAGAGACAGAGGTAGATGACACTTCCACCGTTTCAAACCATAAGAACAGCATACTGTTTAACTCAACGTGTTCTGCTAATCCATCAACCTATAACATTGCCATATGAAAGCTGTGTTGTGATATAAACACAGACTGCAAATCTTAACAGTTGACCGCAATGAAGCTGTGACTGTGTTGTGATCCTTAACATGAAATATAATGGGACATGCTAAGCTGTTTGAAATAAGGCTGAACAAAAACATAACTCATTCCTAACACGATAAGCTATTGAACAGTGATGTACAACTAATAATTTGATCAGCTAATCAACAATGAAGTACACACAAGTCTCCACGCTCTTTTTTAAAAGAGTATGAAGATTAAGAAAACGAAAAAAACGAGGAAAGAACACGCACGCACAAAGTTACACATATTTTCACACCTACGCTTACAGACAACAGCTTGCGATGGGGTAAGCACTTGAAACCAAACAGGGTACATGGCATATAGCTCAATCTACTAATCAGGTTTCTATCTTATTTATATAATAAGTTTAATGAAGTTAACTTACTTTTGTCAAAAGTTCCTTGTCTGACTATTTTATAATATATAGGAAAGTGATCATGTTTGGATGCTTATAAAGCGATGTTGTTAGGAAATGTCGCCTTTCTTTATTAAAGAATTAACATTGCATTAAGTAATAGAACTTATCTCCAATATATTGACCACATTTTGGACACATTATATCCTTACAGTCTATATTGTAAATATTTTCTACAGGCCTGTGATTAACAGTTCTAAATTTAAAGACATCAAAAATTATCTTTCATCTAACAATTTTATTTTATTTTTCCATTTTTTATGGTCCATTCGTCTTTCAGAGTCAGGTAATTTTTATCCTTTATTACTAGCGTAACATTTTCCCTTTATTTCTTGTAAAATAATTTTATTTGAGTTGTAGATGAGAATGTTAACTTATAATTTTTAGAACATTCTATAGTGAAACCCATCATTGTGTTCAATAGCTTATCTGTCCTCATAATAAATTTTATCAGGTCTTTGCTAACGTTGCGAGTTTAAAAGTTACACAAATAACTGTTTAGTGGTCCTCTTTTTCCCTGACACCAATGACTTCACTATCATCGCAGTAGGAATTACAAGCATGTTTTGATTTATCTTGCCTGCATGAAACACGTTAAAATGCTTGCTTATTGTTATATTTCTAGCTTCTGTAAACATCTTTGGAGTCATCTCGTATCACACATGCTGAATGTTAGTGTTGTTTTTAACAAATAGAACATTATAACTTGAAACATTAATAGATTAAATCCTGCTTTGCAACAAATACGACTTCAAAAGAAAGACACTGACATTGAAAAGAAATTTATAAGAGATTTTACATCAAAATCGACTCTTTGAAAACGTGAAGAAAAAATTGTTACATCAAAAAGAATGCTTGAAAACGTTGTGAAATCTAAATAAATACTTCAAAAATTTAAAACAGTTATGGTATCAACATGATGAAGTCATTTGAAAAAACTTTTTATACTCATACGTCAAAGTAAAGAAATTAAAAAAGTTTTGAAACAGTTAATTTGAAGACTCTCAAATGTTTTTGTAACATAAGTTATATCGACTCAGTGTTTTGTAATGTGAAATGTGACATTTAAATGAAAAAATTACGCAATTTTCTTTTAAAGTCTCACCTCTTTGAATCGCCCCTCAATGATCCGCCAACCTCGACTACCGCCTGGTTTTTGTCAAGTCCCAAAAGTTTATCTATTTAAAGCCATGTTTCCCTCTTTGAACCGCCCATCGCCCACCGCCAATATTTTCTGTTGTACGATGTATATTTAACCTTTGTGAAAAAACTCTCTTTGAACCGCCAACAAAAATCAAACTGAAAGAAAAAGAAAACACACCAAAAGAACATCGTTTTAACTGCTGTAACTTTTCAATGAATAAGACGTTTATTCAGCATTAACAGAAAATGGGGAGTTTTTCACTGAAATCGGAAGTGGTTGACCAATTGTTATTGCCTCCATTTTGTTCATCATAAATCGACAACTATTTTGGCACCTCTATGAACCGCCGAACTTGCTAAACCGCCACTTTTGACTTCTCCCTAGGTTGGCGGTTCATAGAGGTAATTACACTTTTGACATCAAAACTGACAATAGATTGGTGACTAATAATTGTGACATCAAAACAAATGAACAAATGTGACATTTAAACAAAGACTATGCTTTTATTAGGATAGATTCATCATGTTCCTAATCACTGTAATGCAATTCCAACGTATAATCCCATGCTAATATTTGTAAACATTTTATCCTATACATGTATCCATCAGTGTATTGCTATATATATTTTAACAAGCTTCTGTCAATTGTGCAATTAATTTCCTTTTGAGCCTAAAGATCGTTTCATAGATTGTTAACCAATAGAAATGTAACATAAATATCATCTTCCAATATGCTTGTTTTAATGAGAAAAAAATGTTTTATAAGTTTTTCACACACAAAAGAATGTTCATTTTGTATCACACAAAATGCATCCGTGTTAGACATAACATTAATACTACACACATATAGTACATTTTATTATTATCATTTGTTAAAATATATTACACAACAGATAAAACTGAGCTTGTGTTTCAAATAAATGAGTAAATTAATGCTTTCTTAGTTTTCCTTATTTTTATACATTTAAAGAGATTTGATTCACAACCTTTAATTTTTTTTTTAAATTAAAACATTTAAAAATCATCTTTCATTTGTAACTTTGCTATTTCAAATTTATTTTTCATCTCCAATCAAGATTTTTTTCAAATATTATCATAAAAACTTTGTTTATCAGTTCATATTTGTTCTATATTTTGTCTAATCTTGATTACTATTGATGTTTATTTCAGCCTGAAAAGAAACCCCACTGGCAAGATGAGTTGAAACCTAAGGATGAGTCAGAACCAGCAGCAGTGGAAGCCGAAGCATAAAGTTGAACTTTGAACTCCCTCAATCACTAGTTATACCATGTCCGGATAACTTTTCGATCTATCAATCCCCACCAGAGGTCCACTAGCAAACCCAGAGAGAACACTTCAAATTGACACAGAAATGGAAAATGCTTGATAAATTAGAAAACTTTATTTATTTTTTTATTTTCGCAGTTTTTTGCTTGGGCAAACTGTAAAAGAAATATCAGCCAAATTTATTTGTTGTTGTTTTTTTCTTTGTTATTCTCTCTGGGTATGCTTGCTGTATGAACGTTAATGTTAGTAAACGCTAAGGATGAGTTTTATCAGAATATATTTCCAGAAGAGACTTGTAGTCTTAGGAGTTTTTACTTTCGTTGTTTTCTTCTTTATTTTCCTGAGACTGAAACCAAGAAGAGTTTTATCTTTTTGCTCTTACGAAAAATCTGGAGATATTCAAACAACATAACTGATTTGAGAGCTCTTTTTATAATAAAGATTGTTTTGTTAAAAGAAGAGCGGAACAACGGCCCCTATACACCTTTATTATTACTAGTCATGGTATTTATAAAGAATTAGAGGGCTACAGAAACTGCATGCGTCTAAAAGACAGCAGCTCTTTTGTGCAGAAAAACAAAAGGGATAATTTTTAGTTGTTTTGGTTTTTTTCTTTTTTGTCGTTGTCTCCGTTTGTCCAAAAAAACTTTTTTATTTATTCAGTCTGTGGAATATGATGGACTTGCCAGTCTTTGACCAATTCCTCAGGCTTTTGATACTTATTCTGTCATTTTGTATATTCAAAACATAAGAAAGGGGCTCGAGATTATGCTAACGTTTTTGTTGGAGTGAGTGTGTCTACCAAATTTGAGAATATATTTATGATATATCATGATTATGATTTTTATGTCTTGTTTTTTTCTTAAGCTCTATTTCTGATTTTTCCCTTAGATCGCACAATATGTTACCACTGTTTTTGTTGTAACATTTTGCAAACGTGATTTTATTTTATTTTCACTTTTCTTTCATTGTAATGTTCTAAGAGCCCCAATTTTTCATTTTTTTTATTTGGTGCATTGGGCTTTATAAAACGTTTATTTTCTTTTATTTATTTGTCATAAGACAAACAAAAATAAGTGTGTGATTATAATCATAATTTAGATTAACCCTAACGCAAATCTTTCTATGGTATAAACAGTCTTCTTCAGTTTCAGCAGATGACCTATGTGCAGGTTGAGTTATGACTAAATAATTTAAAATTAAAGTCTGTGCACAATAACATCTTTGCGCAGTCTTAAAACAGAGTGCTTCAATTTATGCCCAAATAAGATCAACAATGGGACCTGGCATGCAGACAACATCATCAGTCTGATCAACAAAACATCATGCCTCCTCACTCCTGCACTTTGGTTCACTGACTGTTTCTGGACAATTCTTGTTTGGCCTTTGACCCGTACTTCGTCACCGTGACCTTGTACAGATGCACCTGTTGTGTGTACCCATGGTGAATGCTTCTGGTGTGTCAAGAGTTTGTGTGTGTATAAAAGACTATGTGTGTTTTAAAACAGTTTTGCCGTATTTATTAGATTCTTTTAGCTGGTCTTGAGACAGAGATGAACCCCTTATCAAGGGAGACTATCGTGTATAAACCTTCTGTAGAATATATAAACTTTTTTTTAACGGGTAAGACTGTCGTCAAACTGTGATGTTGAACAAATTCTATATTATTGTAGGATTTAGACAAAATCGATAAGCTTATTTTGACATATATGTGATGTGTATTATGGCTTTCATATGTATATGTATGTTTCTGTGAGAATATGCTACTTTGTCTGTTCCTAATAGCACATATTCTACCCTTATAATAAATTCTACCAGATATGGAGACAAAGTCATACTTGTGTTTACTCAAATAATTCACTGTCGAGCTGTTATATTTGTCTTTGTTGCTAAAAACCATAAGTGATATCCCAACTGTTTAAAGATATTGCCTGTCAAACTAAGACATGTAAGTTTTGGTGATGTTTTGGAATAGCAGTTAACGAGCTGCTTGACTGAGAATAAGACTTCCAAGTGTTAAGACACCAGAAGAATCTTGCAAGGTGGTCATGATAAAGTGATTCAAAATCGTCTAATGTAAAGATGGCTACATGGTAAAGGCAAAATGTATGTGTAAAACTCATAAGGTTTTATTGTTTGTCATGTCATGCAGCCACCTGTATGATTATGGTGGAACAGAGAATAACTCAAGTATTCTCATTGGTTCTGATTGTGTAATCTTAGATTTGAAAGTGTCTGAACAAACCTCTTAAAAAGTCTAAACCAATTAATTATCATAAGATGTGGACAAAATCAATAGTTAGAAGATATTTGGTCTCTTCGAATTAAAAGGTCGTTATTATTCATAAGTTCATGGATAAGAAAATTGACTGCACATCTGAGGATTCTTTGAGACATGTCCTACACCAGCTTACAATTGAGACATGTCCTACACCAGGTTACAATTGAGACATGTCCTACACCAGCTTACAATTGAGACATATCCTACACCAGCTTACAATTGAGACTTGGCCTACACCAGCTTACAATTGCTGAAAGACTTTAACTAGTTCAGTATAAGATCTTCTTAACAGTCAGGACAGATAATAAAACGCTTTGTCCGTTAATATCATTCAGATCATGAAACAAATGTAGATTGTGTGTCCACTTTGGTAAGTTACCCCCCTTAAAACAAGTTTGTAAAACCTTTCTTTTCGTTTTGAGATTTAAACAGAATTGAAGACTCACGAAAATGCTTTCCATGTAGTCCTATTCTTCTCATAATCACCTTTCATTTAAGGGGATGTGCTATTGAAAATAAAGATCCACAATATGCATCCTATCATATCTTTCAATGCATATCTTAACAACCCTTGGATATTTAAATCAATTTAAATTTTAAAAAATGTCCATGATTGCCATGGAAACGGTGAAATGGCGGCCATATTGATTTTTGTGTCTTTGTTATATCTTTTTTGACTATCAACCAATTGTTCTGTTCAATAGCTTAAATTGTTCCTCTTGAAAAGGACTTTAATGATATAGAGAGATATATTCACATTTCTTTCCTTATTTTATGCAAATTGACTTGTCATTTTGACTTTATAAAAACATAGCAAAATTCGATTTTTTTT
>JAUUEB010232276.1:0-13496 GCA_032362205.1 Clione limacina | reverse complement strand
TTTAGAGAGAGAGAGAGAGAGAGAGAGAGAGAGAGAGAGAGAGAGAGAGAGAGAGAGAGAGGTCAACCAAATTCGGGTTTTCTTTTTTCTACTTCTGTATCCTTCCCGGGCAAGAGCGTGTACTAAGCCACTACGTAGTGTGATATAAAAATAAAGAGAGGTTGTTGTCACTAATGGGCCTTGTGCGTGCAATCGAGAATGTGTCAACGACAGTGCTAAGTGCTAAATAGTAAATAGTTGCGTTCCAAGATGACAAGTATGAAAATCTCTCAATAATAGTATTGATGATGCACTTATTTCACTTACTAAGGGCTGTGTTGCAAGTTGCAATGCGAGAACAATGAAAAAGCTACAAACTCTCATGAGACGACACATTTTTTTGATTAGCGGAGAATGCAGCAGAAAACACAGACAGATCCAGTCCCCATTAAAAATAACTCAGCTGTACCGCACGGATCACCAATTGATGCAATCATAATAATTCCCTCATTCATACGTTCGTCAAAAACGGACAAGCTTCCATTACATGATAACTCCGCCATTCATAACATAAAGTATCTTTGTCAAAGAGTTTGTAGGTCACATGGGCAGGCGCGTAGCCAAGATTTTGAAATTGGGAAGGGGGGGGGACAACCTAGGATATTATCAAAGCAATTGCCGCGAAGCGGACGACATTTTTAAAATTATTTAAAAATGATGCAAATTTATAGCATTTAAGAGCATATTATCAATGCAAGCGGCCGACATTTTTTTAGATAGTTAATAATTGTGCAAATTTAGAGCATTTTGGATCTCACATGAGGGGGGGGGGCTTTCCCCATGTCCCCCTGGCTACGTGCCTGCACATGGGCATAGTGTGCATGTTAAGAACCAATGTGAAACAATCATAAAATAATCAGTGACATCATTCATCTTTATGTCTTTGTGAGAACAGTAAGATGGGCGTATCCCCAGTCCCAACGCAATGACAATAGCAAAATCAATTTCTGAGTCTTCATTGTTAAAACAAACTGGAAGCTCTAAACTTAGCCACGATAATTTGTTCCCAAGTATTTACAAGTTAATTTGATATCCATCTCTTGGACATATCATGTTATTTCCTAAGTTCCTTAGTCATTGAGTGTGATAACTAGGTCGCACGTATCAAGCTTTAAATTACGACGAAAATCGGTAAACGTGATTAAACAATACGACCCGCTGGCTGACCTCACACAGGCAGGACGTTTTGACTTGTGACCGGCCGATAGACTTACATTGATTTATTGATATATCCATATATACATATCATATGAACAGGACCCTGTGTATACAATGTGGTAGAGCTTAGGACTGTCAACATAAACAATGAGCATAGTGTTTGTTATTGTGTGAGACATGGACCGAGTACAGAGGCGTTTCTGTGCTTTTGAAAGAAAACGAACGACCGTGAACCCCAATACAGAAACAGGCAATGGTTAAGAAAGAAAGCTATAACTTATCGTGTTTATATATATAAGTCATTTTTAACAAAAACATGTCTAAGCGCTTTAAACACAATTAAACTTTACAAAACACGAAATGAGAAACAGCTAACTGTTGACAAGTAGGGGGTATTCAGATAGAGGGACCACAACTACAACCCCCCCCCCCCCATGCACGCAAACAGAATCGCATTATATATCGGTAGTTCTTGTAGTCCTTAAATTATCTTTCTTCGAGAGCTTTACTACATATCATTCTTTCTTGTCATGATGGATCTCCTCATTGTTCCAAATGCTTTAAAGATCTTCCAGACGAGCAAAGGAAATCGTGGCTGGTGTTTATCTGTGTCCGATTTCAGCAGCCCTGGGGATATTTCATCACCTCTTGAGATATTCCTTCTGGACCTTACACTTTGCCTGATCGTAAACGCTTAATTGCCTTCTCTATCTATACCATACTTTGTCTATCGATGAAAATGTCGAGGTATGTGTCAGAAGCTGGTATATCAAGGTTCCTCTGGACATGGCCTGTTCAGGGGCTCCTTGAAGAGGTCCCATTATTGTCTCGTAAAGGATGGCTACATTTGAGAATTTCCCTGAACAACTCTTTGTAGTCTTATAACGCACCACCATATTTTGCTTCCTCTTCCTGCATACTTTGTTTCTCCACATACAGTTTCTCTTGCCATCATTGACATTTGCCTCAACTGGCTTTATTTCTTTGTGGTAGGTTTCTATTCTGCTACCCAAGATGACATTGTCTTGCTTTAATTCCACATTTCTCTTTATTTCTTCCTTTGCTTTATCAGCACCAGGGTTCTTGCAGAAATCAATGGTTTGGAGCACCCTAATGGACACTGTAGCAACACTATTGGACGTTTCAACGGGCCACTATGTGCAAATATGCACCTAGGAGCACCGGCCGGGTCTCATAAAATTGGAAGCGGGACCCCAGCCAAATGGTAATCTATCAAAACAATATCCAAACAGTGAATCCACTGAAGTTCTTATTTTTTTATTTTCCTATTTCTGTTCTACACCAAAATCCACACAATGCTACTCTTTGAGATCCTCAAACAACTGAAACATTTTCTTCATGACAATATTTGACCGTTCATTTCGCACTTGACTTGTTCTACATTGAATAATACATAGAAGAGGGAGATGTGGCATACTTATCATGCACTTCAGGGTACAATAAATAACTGAATTACTTATGGTTTTTGGGGGGGATGATGGATCAAATAAATTGGTACCGATTGAATTCTGCCAGCTGTTTCCCGCCAAAATTGTAAAGAAATTATGGCCACAGAAATAAAGGATGGTGATATAAGAGCGGAGACCGGGAAACAGGATCAGGCATCGAAGCTTTAATTCGTTGGATAGTACTCACTGCAGGCCAGGCCAACTACTATTTCCCTACAAAACAATAGAGTTAAGCCTGCTTAAAAAAAGTGCAAGTTATAACACTTGCTGATATCTAAAAAAAATACTTATTTTAAGAAAATCAATTACACTAAAGGTCAGAATGTTTTCAAAAATATAAAAAGTGTGTGGATCAATACATTAGCATACCACTGAAAAGCAAATGTAGCGTAAACAAAGTTTCGTTACTCATTGCCTGTGTGTAATCGATACCTGCAAGGACAAATTAACAGAGTTATGAAATGCGGATATTGGTGATATGAAACAGACTGTATCGAGGGATGCATTTCATGTCATAATTGTTTAAACCTAACACGTTTTTTTTTAAATATAACACATGCCTATGTTTTTTTTACATAATGAACATTGAATATTTTCTTAAAACCAATATGGGCAATAAACCAGTGAGTATGTTCAAGATACCCTGATCAGGAGCATCGGAACCACGGGGCCAGTGGGAGCGACGGCCTTTTCTGCCTTTTGGCAGCTGGGGCAGCCTGTGCCCTTTTCATGTGCGAATGTGTATTTCTCAATAAAGAAAAAAATAGAAATGCATTTGCTAGTGCAATCTTATTAATCTGAATAATTCGGCGCCCCTGTTTAGAAAAGATTATATTTATTTCAAATGCGACAAGAGTAAGAAATTATGGGGCCGTAATGTGTCATTAGAACTGAAAAGTTACTTATTTACATAGAGGTTTGATACAGGGGCGTATCTAAGGGGGGACACGGGGGAATCCCCCGCCCCCTTTAGTTTTTCTTCTTTACGGGTGGGATAAAATGCCCTTTTCAAAAAAGACAAAAAAGGGAGAAAAAGAGGGAAAAAAGAAGGAAAGTAGAAAAAGAAGGCATACTTCTCTTAAAAAGGGCACATTTTTCGTGGAAAATGTCCCTTTTCTCGGAAAAGCGCCTTTTTTGTTTCAAAAATTAAGTTGAAAAAGTGCCCTTTTTAAGAGAAAGGGGGGCCCTTTTGAACTTTGTCCCCCCCCCCCTTTTCAAAATCCTGGATACGCCCTGGTTTGATAGCTTGAAAAGAAAAACATGTTTTATAACCAAGATATCTTACCCAGATGTCTTTAGGTTTCCGTTGTCATTTAAGTGTCAATGAACTGCATGTGTAATAACAAATTTTCTCAGGCATATAATTACAATCTTGTTTATTGAAATAATAAACCCTAATATGATACTGCCCGTGAGTTGTCAATTAAGGGATCGATCACACATACCAGACATATTAAATACATAGTAAAAAGATTTATATGACGTTATTTAATTAACATTTCCAGGCTTCATATATTTAAGCATACATATGTATAAGTGTTGAGGTGACCGGGTGTGAAAATGTCAATATGTCAACGAACTTTACACAAGTGAAACTATAACACGCCCCTGTGCACGTATACAATCTTAAGTATTCAACAACATCATCAACAACAACATAGATAAATATGTTTAAAATTATTCAACTTTTAGAGCCTTTTAATCTGTAAAAATGTCATGTCAAAACATGCATAGTTTGAAGTAACAACTACATAAAAGTGAAAACGCATCCCAATAACATGACAGAATAGTAAGCTTCTATTTGTGACAATATTATGATTTTTGTTTTAAAGGATGCCTACCAAACATTCACAAACTTATTTTTCCGTATAACCCTGGTGCCATCTCATCTGCAATGTCAGAGCACAGCTTCAGTGTGATGAAACTACTCAAAACCTGGTTGCGATCTACGTTACTACTATATTTCATTACAGCCTCACCACAGAAAGTGTGCTTGTATGTACAAGGATAGATAAGACGGAATTGACAATGAACATGTATTTAAACCAATGAGAAATACATTTTTTGCACCTTTGTTAAGGTTAATTCAATATTTTATATAACTTCGGTCTTTTGACATGAGCAAGACTCAAGCTGTTGGTATATCATAGACACCTAACTATTATTCTTTTGAAACGTTGCTTGTCCAAGGTTCTAATTCAGGTGTATATATATGCATTTTGGGTGAAAAAAATCAATGAAATTTGTCCATCCTCAGTTTTTTTGCACGGAATATATTGATATTCTACATAATAAAATCGAACGTCTTATTCTCCAATTTTTATCTATCTTTTCAGACATTTTTCAAAAGCGCCATCTTACTGATTTAAGAAGCTAACGTGTTTTTCCGATTTTAATAAGCACTTGCATTAGTTAACGGATTTCCCTCTTACTTATTTCATTTGAAATGTGAACATGTTCAATTAGTTCTTTCTATAGGAAAGTTATAAACTTTTTCACAGACCACACCAACTATTGTTTTGTTTCTTTTGTTTTTCATAGCGTTTCTTTTTAAGAACACCTAAGCAAGTTGTTCATTCTAGACTACGAATATAAGTGTTTTGGCTTCCTTTTTTTGGTTGGAATCTTCCCTTTTAATTACATTTATAAGTGGAAAAAATTAATTTATTTTGAATTCATGTCATGTTCAGATAGAATTTTTATTTTTTTATTTCATAAAATATTTCCATTGGCATAATGATGAACTTTAAATCTAAAATAACACTATATGTTTAATGTGTACGTATCTACAAAATCAGTCATTCTTATCATCTTTTAGGATGGGTACATTTTGTTCTATTATTTAAAAAAATAAAGTCGTTCAAGAGTGAAACATGCTGCCCCCTTCTCTTTCGGCGCATCTGACCCTGATGGTAAAAAATAAATAGAATTTGAGCACCAAAATGTTGTTCTATAATTCAAAAAATAAAGTCGTTGTTCAAGATTTCAAATGCATATAAAAGGGGCCCTTTTAAAAAACATGCTGCCCCCTTGCCCTTTTCTCTTTCGGCGCATCTGACCCTGATGGTAAAAAAATAAATAGAATTTAGCACCATAAACATCAGCAAAAACCATGGGGAATTTGGGGACACATACACGTCTCAAATGTTTGTTTGGTTGTATGTACTTTACGTCCCCCGTAATACATGAAGCTTGCATGAAAGGCGGATTCCGAGCAAGGACTGGGCCAGTGACAGCAAGTATGCGGAACTAGTCAGATTCAAACCGGTCCCTCTCATACGCGTTAAGGAGACGTTTCCCCAAGGACACGCCTTCTGTAAACGTCTCAAAAAATCAACAAACTAATTAAGATAACCTAATTTACTAGGTACATAATATACAAGATAACATCGATTACAATTAAATATGATAAGATGTACGATTAGAGTGGGTTCAATCAGTATAATTGATGGTGTAAGCAATATTAATTAATAATACAACATATTTACTCCCAGAAAGGTTCCCTCTCCCTTTCTCACACAAAGAGGTCGACAGTCGCTGCTTGCCAAATGTCAAATGCTTGGCAGACAACAGAAACTAAAAACATAATAGCCCATTAGTAGGGGAAAGTCACTGTTCAGAACTCTTAATGAACTGTGTTTCGTCTTATGGCATGCCAAATGCAAATGGTTGTTGTTCTGGTGTAATATTATTTTTAAATTTATCAAAACGACACTTATCATTTAACCAGTTACGTAATTGGTACCATCGGTCTTATGATTAGTACCAGTGCTACCTGGACAATGACTCACTGGTACGATATACATACGTAAATTCGTTTAAAATGACAACTGAAATACTTCTGAGAAATTGCCATCTTCACTGCTAGTATAACTAACTCAGAGTTAGCAGTGAAGAATGGTCACTATTAAATTGAGGGGAACAGAGAGTGGGGCAGAAGGTTACATGTAGGCTAATCGATGGGTTGTAATGACCCGCATCCTTATTGATCTGTATTTCACATTGACTGGTTCTTTTTGACAATTTCCCTAATTATTGTATCCCGCGATGCATGATCTCATCAATCATAACATGCACTTGTCGTTCTAGAACTCTTCTTGTAGCCTGAATTTCA
Organism: Clione limacina; assembly: GCA_032362205.1. Lineage (NCBI taxonomy): Eukaryota > Metazoa > Mollusca > Gastropoda > Pteropoda > Clionidae > Clione > Clione limacina. Next base: position 6,716 of record JAUUEB010232276.1, on the reverse strand, counting down.
CCCTCATTTGACTGGCTGAGGGAGAGGGACAGAGATATGAACAAACCGTTTGGCTAGTATTTGTATATATCTGTATGGGAATATCCGCACATAAGTGTTGACTCAAGTTATCTATAGAGATATTCACCGATCCCACAATAAATGTCCACTCAAAAATATAATGCACATCCTCCTTCTAATAATTGTCCCCTCCATCCTTCCAAACATCGACTCATTCAGTACGCAAACTATCCATCGAGCCAGTCATTCGTTAATATATTCAATGTTCAACAAGAGAACAATATAAAATGAAAAAAAGATTCACGAGCGTTTTAGACTAAAACAAATAACCATGACGACTGTAGTAATTTTGTTCTGGTAACTGAGCATACCAGAATAACATGATCAAAACCAAATATGATCCAAGTATCTAAATTTAATATTTTTGTTATATATTGTACTGCACCACTGCACATGTGCAAATTGCATGACTTCAAGTGGTATATTATTCACATGACGTACAGCCCCTTCAATAAAGTATATCTGATCTTTTACGAGCAAAGTAGTTTGCCATTCAATCCAACGATAAACTACAACAAAGACTTGAGCTGGGTTCCAGAAAATATCTAGCCTTACGCCACATTCAAAATTCAAGCACCAATCTTACAATTAAAAGACAACCCGTTGAAAACAAATCATAGTTCACTGTGTAATCGAGCTAGTAGAGGTATTTTATTGTAATGGTTATAAAGCACATATGGACTAGTATACTAATAATAGCAAAGTACGTTAGTTCAACGAGGTAGGGATTTTAACCTATTCTTACTCACTTACTTGTTTTTACAAGTAAAAAGCAAAACAAATATAATTTACACTTATTCGAAATTTGCAGACAAACTATTTTTTACACAAAGGTTCTGGGTAAAAAGGAGGAAAGTTCAAACTCATCATGATGATCTTCCTGCAAAAGCTAGTCAATGTTCAGGATACAATCAAATCAATTTATCTATTTATGGGCTCATGGATTCAATAAATTCGTTTTCGTTGTCAATATCAAACTCTAGTGAAAGATGGTGCTCTGCATTAAAAGTCCCTCATAAAATGAAATTTGTGAGTCCTGCTAGTCAGCAGAGATGCCAGGCCCTCTGTATTAAAAGGGTCAAACACACTACCAGATTCCCGGTGGGGGGGGGGGGGTATATAAAATCTTATTGCTCAAAGGATAACATATAAAACATTTTGAACCCAAAAATGGAATGAAACATAACAAGGAATGGGCTTTACTCAAAAGACTCAATGAATATAACATATTCAAGAGACCCATCTTAGCCCTCATACAGGTTCCATAAAAAAGGATACCAACCTGGCGGTTCTGACAGAGAGGGTAAAATACAGGATGAGTCCTAATCCATTAAGAAGACAGGACATGACAAAATGAAAAACCATACCACCACTAGTATCACAAGTTTTAAATCAGTGATTTACCACAATGCCTGTATCACATTGTAAATGTGTTTATTGCAAGTTTGAACCCAAAAATTGTACGCTAAGGGAAGCCCCAAAGTGTTAAGAAAAGCATGAGCAAGCGTTCTCAAAACAAAAAATTCAGTCAACAACAAAAGTTGAACCTGAGCAATAAGCAAACAAACAAAACAAACTTTGGCAAAGAGAGCCAGCGTGTAAGTGGTGTTATGACAACAAGGTCCCCAATGAGACCTGGTTTAGGTGAGGATCCCAAGCTACAGAGCAATGGCCCCATGTGTTACTGAGATAAGTTACAATGGCCCCATTTGTTACTGAGATAAGTTACAATGGCCCCATGTGTTACAGAGATAAGGAACAATGGCCCCATATGTTACTGAGATAAGTTACAATGAACAATGGCCCCATGTGTTACTGAGATATGTTACAATGGTCCCATGTGTTACTGAGATAAGTTACAATGGCCCCATGTGATACTGAGATAAGTTACAATGGCCCCATGTGTTACTGAGATAAGTTACAATTATCATCACCTTTGTCAGCTCATTTTTTTTCATTCTAGACATATTTTGGTTGTGACAATAAATTTTCCGTCTATCACAGTAACATTCATATAGACTGCATTTTTCTTATACTGTTTAACTGTGTCTAGCAGGAAATTTATGATAAGGAATAAGGAAGGTTTTTTCTGTTGATGTTATCGTGACTATCAAACATTACAAAGAGAAAACTTCTTTTGTGTGTTGTCTTAGGCAAACGACACTTGAGAACTTTTGCAGTTTTTAAATCTTTAAGATAAGTGTCATCATCCCTTAAAAATGAACTATGTTGTTAGAAGATGGTCTTGAGCGTAGATAAGGATATAGAAAAGATAGAGAGAACATTCTCTGGTTAATAGATAGAACAGGCTATTTGGTTATGGTAGCTTTTTATGGCTTTATTACATCTAAACCATTCCTCTCAGACTCAGAGCTGTGAGACCTTGGCAGACAACAAAAACACAAACAAGTGCCGGTTAAGAAATTAAATAATCAAGTTAAGTATAACAAACACAACTAACCTAACGGTAGCACACATAAATTGACCAACTTTTAAATTTATTTGTAATAGCATAAAAAACAGTATAGATCCTTTATATCAGGGAATCAGAGCTGCATGTCTAATGATGTGGCTCCGGTACTTTTCAAAAAGTCGGCTCCGACTTATAGAAATTTGACCAAAATGACCTTGAAAGAATAATTTTCAAATCATCAATATTTGGTAGAAATTATTATTTCAAGCCAATGAGTTTTTCATTTTTGGTATTGTCAGGAATAAAGCTTTTCTTTGTTATACCTTTTGTCTCTTTTTTAATGAAAAGTACTGGAGCCGGAGCAGCAAGATAAAATTTCGGCTCCAGCTCCAAACCCTTCGTCTCAAGCTCCATTTCCCTGCTTTATATGAAGGTTTAAGATGTTTTACTCTTTATAAGGAAATACACAGTCTTAAAACAACTATTTCATGACATATCTAAAAACATATGAGCTAAAACTATTCAGTATAAATGTCTCAACACTTTATGTCTTACCTGAGCAAAGAAATGCAGCAATAAACACAACATGGAGAACTGAAGACAAACAGGAAAACTGTAAAGGAGCCAGTAAAGAGGAGTATCCAGGTCATTTGCTTGATTACAATTTTCAAAATAAAAAGAAAACAGAGAGGTCCGCAGTCCTGACCAGATTAAGCACATGAAGAGAAATAGGGTCTGATGACTGAGCCGCTTGTGTCTGTAGTACCATATCATCCACAGTTGAGCATACACTAGCACAAATATTAAACCAAACATGGATATGTACACGCATGTCAAACTAAGCTGGACTGTAGATGGGAGTGCAGGTCTCAGAGTTGACATATCGTCCCAGCTGTGATGTGAGTGAGTTACTCCAGAAATTATTGGTTGAGGGGTAGTCGTAAAGAGATCAGAATTGTCATTGTTGTTTAAATCATTCAGTCCTTGTTGCAATCTTGATGGCAGAGATGTTAAGACTTTATTTTGAATATCCTGATTTTCTGTTAGAATTGAAGAAGTGAGAGCTGACAACAAGTTTTTATTTTCTCTATGAAAACTATTGTTTCTCAAATCTTCTGTACCACTTATTCTATCAAGAGTTCTTGGAGAGGCCATGGACGTCATCTTCTTTCATTGCCAAGTAGTTAGGCTACTTCAGAAAAGTTTGTTGAAACCAGATGTTCTTGCGCTTCTGGTGCTGATGTCATCCTGCAAAAGGGAGAGTGAGAGTCAGAATTCTTAGAACGAACAAAAATTCTAAATAATTGTGTTTAATTCCATTAAATACAAAAAATCAAATAAATTACTTACGAAATTTGATCAAGACAATCTTGCCACTCAGAGCATTGTATGAAGGATACATAATACTAGGGGCTAGGGGGGAATGAAGGGTTTCTCTGCACCCCCCCCCATGACTCAATCGGACTTCATTTTTATTGATTATAAGGGTAAATAGACACAAAATTTTGCCTGAACGAACTGACCAATGGTAAAAAACAAACATGCTCAGAATGGATCGAGACTGGTCGCAAATGAAAGATGTTGCCGAGAAAATTACAAATATGTATTTATTTTTACGGTACGACCAATAGTTCTCGACTTATGAGATCAAGCTTGACAGTGACGTCACAAGTCCCTTATTTTACCACTGAAAAGGTCAAAAATAAAAATGTTGTATCTTAATGTTCAGCACCAATACAAATGGTGAAATGACATGTCTAAATCAGATGAATTTTTTTTATCACTTTGGTTGACTTTTTCGTGACAAAAATGGCCTTTTTAGTAAGGATGTTACCGTATATATATAGTAATAAATATAGAAAAACAACAACCTTTTCAGTTCCGCTGGCAGTTGCTGTGCCTTATATTTATCAGCATTAAATTAAAGTTATTTTTTTTGTATACTTAGAGTGTATACTATCGTTAAAATTGAAGTCACTTAAACATTCATGGCAAATTGACTTGTACAGGGGTCATGTAAGTGAGTAAATGAGATTAAATTACTGCCTTTTTTGAAGAAACCCTCATTATAACCCCTGCAAGAATCAATTAAACATGAAATTTTTGGCAATGCTTGTTTTTATGTTCCTTATAGTTTTTAACTATATATTTCAAACAATAACATTTTGTATTGAAAATCGACCCGTACAGTGGCCTTGACCAGCGATATATATATTAGTTAGAATTTCACGAGTGAGTACTCTGGACACCTGTATGAATCAATTCATAATGAAAATTTTGGCAAACTATGTTTAGATTATTAAATTTTACTTTCATTGGTACAGATTAATTGTTTTCTTTTGAATAAATCTTGTGTTGTTCAAACGGCAATTGCTGATGAAATCTTCCTCTTCTTTTTGTTTGTCAGATGGACAATCATCTGGTACCACATATGAAGGCTGTCCATCAAGCAGCCAAAGAGCTTCTGGTCTTCTGTTGTTGGAGTTGGCTAGACTATGTTTTCTTGTCTTGTTCAGTATGTAATTGTAGTATGTAGTATGTGTTGCAGTTTGAGAGCTTTATTTCCACATTGGCACTGATCTGTCACGCCTCTTCTGAAGGTAGGGCTTTATGTTTCCAACAATGAGAATCATTAAGGCAATTCCATGAATATGTCAACCAGAAGGACAATTTAAAAAAATATTTAAAAAACTCAGGTGTTGGCATTTTGTAAAACCTTTACCTATCTACTCTCAACTTCCAATTAAGCGTACTGGTACGACTGTTATTTCGGCACATGATTTTTGGTTGAAGTACGATTATATGGACCAGGTATAATTATTTAGTTTTTTATGAAAATCCAGGAAAAAAAACGTGAAGTATAATATCTACGAAAAGTATCGATCTTTGGCTTTGTGTTCGTCAGTCAAATTGGTAATTCACGGTTGTCGCGAGTCAAGTTTTGTATCAATCCCGATGGAGTATTTTTCTCTTTGTTTGTACGATCCGATGACGTTGAATACTAAAGTATGTTCAATCGGGTTCGAACCTTATCAATTCGAAGCTTTGTTTGTCAATTTGTTCCTAGTTTCTGTTTCGTTAACGCTGAACAACCAATTTCTGATTGTCTCTTCAACTGGGCATTGAAACTTCCAACGGATCCTATAGTGACTCCCTATGATCTATCTATATTAGAATTGTGATAGATCAAGAAACTAGAGAGATGGTCATACTTGTGGCTTCTTTTCTGCCTTAAATGTCCTTAGTTCACAACTTCATCTTCCTTTTTGATGTCAACATTGAAGTTAAAGTTCTAACTTTTATTATGAAATGACTCATTTAGCGAACAAATTTAAGTTTTAACATTATGACTTGGATTCATTTGTTGATATTATATCTTGTTGGATGCTGTCATTATAATTATATAGTATTTGTCGCATTGAGATAGTAATGACTTGGGGTGGTGAGTTTTAGTTTACTCCTTTTTGTCGCATTCATCCAAAAAGGACATGTTTTTTGTCTTTTTAATAGATTTAGGTACAAATTCTTCAAAACCTTTATCAATTATATCTATAGACACCATGCATTCTCTGTTTTAGTATACACTTTTTAATGGCAATCAAGTAACATGTTTTTACCTCACTAGCGACACCCTCTTTTGATTATAGGTCCATTCCACTTGACGTGTGTCACCATCCTGAGACATTTTTTACTTTTCAATTGTCTCTATCATCAAGCAATGAAATAGAAAGTGCTTCAATATACTAATTTTTGTGAGAAATATAGTTGAAGTCAGACATGGGTACGAAGCCTTCTTCGGCTTTGTGATGTTTTGAGACGCGGCTTCAGCTTCGTGATATTTCCAAAAATCCTGGAATGTTTTTTCAATAAAAAAGGTGTTTTTCTTACTCTAAACCCATTCAAAAGTGTTAATAGGCTAACTAGACACTGTTTGCAATGTACACAACACCTTGTTTTACTGAAATAGGATGATTTGACCTTGTTATAGAGTTTTCTAAAATCTTGGGCTTCGTGATGTTTTGAGATGCTGGCTTCGGCTTCGTGATGTGTCCTGGCTTCGTACCCATGTCTGGTTGAAGTTATCAAATTCATAATTAAAACTTATATGACATGCATATTTTTCAATCTATCGAGGTTTTAGTGGCGTGATGTGTGTCACATCAGACGAATCGATATTTTGAAGTGCTTGACTTTGAGCTTCAAACTCTGTGAGTTATGATGACTTAGGAAAGTGGTTCTTTTA
>JAUUEB010232165.1:0-13497 GCA_032362205.1 Clione limacina | reverse complement strand
GCGTCTTCATCGGGTTGAATTACAACATCGTACACGATTTGAAGTCAATCAGTTGTATTTTTCTTGAGTTATCGTTGTCACAGACAGATAGACACACACACAAACGCGTATCTTCACTATACCCCCCCACGAGTATTAAATACTCGGTTTCGGTTAAAGATATAACATTTTAAATTCTAGAATGGATTTCAAAACAAACCTTCATTTTTGTGTGAGAAAGAAAGCATATTGTGTGTCTTCGAAACCTCACGTGACTCTTGGTCCCGGTGCTAAATGGTGCTAGCATGGGTTGGCCTCATTGTTGAATGAAAACGCGCAGCTAATGTGAATTAAGTCTGACGATAAGTAATATGTTAGCTTTGAATGTGAAGATTCATTATCATCTTGGAGATATATTGCTTTGGTTTTGAAAGGTTAACTTCTAAACAAAAAAAATAAAGGCAACTGTCGTTTTACATTCACGGATAGCTACCAATGAATGTGACATCGGTCTGAGAACTTCATCTAACTCTATTCCCAGTGGTTATAAGATTGAGATTGATTCTTGTGTTGATAATGGAGTCAACTTGGCAAGGGCAAAATGTTATGAGAAATGGGAGACAACTTAGATATTGGCAATACATTTTACTGTAGTTCACACAGAAGCTGAAATCAGGATTGACTCACCTTGTGTAAGGAGGGCAATATCAATCAAGATAGATAGACAGTGTATTATCTATGGCTACAAGTCGTGCGCTATGTTCGCTTGGTAGATTAATGATCTAATGGGGTACTTGAGGCTCACAAATACTACATTTCCCAACAATCTGAGACTAAAATACTCAGTGAACTCAAAAATCCATTAAACTTTATAGACCAGGGACACAGTAATGTGAGTTTTACCTTACACCACTTACGTGAATGTCTACCTCAACAATTAAAAAAATAGCTTGCATTTGCCACATGATTATAGGGTACTGCAAAATAACCAATTATCTGGAATTTAAAGAGCACTGTAAAGTGTTTTATATAAATCAAATTATTGATGGTTCTTCCTGCTTCAAAAATATAAATGGAAACATAAGTAGAATCAAGGACGATACTTAAACATGAATTTGCTTTGTAGGATAAAGTAGAACACATATTTACGACAGGGTTCAATTGTTGCACTGTTTTTAACATAAACTTTTCTGAACCTATGCTGTTGACCTTGACCATTTGTTTTCTCAAATTTTCGATTGGATATTTTAAAGGCCATTCTTTCAAGGGGTCCATTTCCTAAAATTGTATTTCGCTTTTTTGGTTAATTAAATATCGCCTTTATGCGAGTAACGTTTTGAGTTTTGTGTTAACGTAAATTATAACATTACAAAATTGCAAAACGACCATCACGTGTCGAAAAGGTAACATGTAATCTTTAGATCTTTGAGATACATGTTTGATCGGCATAACATCTGCGTGATTATTATTGTGTTTAATATTGAATTATGTGATCACCAAATTGATAACCAGGAACAGAAATGAGACAATCGAGAAAGAAAAAAAATGTTTCTATTAGAAATGAGGTTGGTATTGTCTGTGTATGACAACCTAGTTTATTCAAACTATATAATATGTTGCTTGCAATATCATATTTTGACCGTCAACAGTTTCTTTAAGTAAAATGTTTTCGTTATTTATTGTGTGTAATCTGAAAACAACATCTTCTTCAAGTCAATCATCATAAGTATTCGTATTGTTATAACACTGAACAATCGCACAACGTAATGATTTATTTTACATCTATAATACAATCAAAATGTCTAACCATTATACTAAATTAGGCCCACTAGCCGCTACCAGCAAAATCTCAATATATTTTTTTATAGGTAGTTCTTAGCTCACTAGTTGTCAAAAACACATTTATGCATCCTTTTTGCACATTAAGTCTCACTGAGCTCAGCATTTCGACTACCCGGTTTTATATCCCAAAGTCTTTAGTCCACTGATGCCGATATCTAGCGATCCTGGATTAATGTAACCTTTTATTTGAAAAGATTCCCGGTAATTTCTAAGATATTTGATATCTTTATCATAAGTCACTGTCTGGTCGGGTTTTGAAACAAATTTTTTTGTCATTTAAGGGTCTCCTAAGAATCCCAAAACCTGTGATGGTCTAGTCATTTTTTCTATTTAAAGCATTATACTAGTTTGTTATCACCTCATCAGTTTTATAACATAGAGTTGAGTTTGCCTAGTCAGAGTATCTAAGGTATCGAAACACCATGTACATGGCTTGAGTTAAAGACCTTTTCAATATAATTCGAAACCATACTGATGAACTAACCCATTGTTTTATCTTATTTTCAACGTACTTATACATTTTTTAAATAATACTTTTTATCACGCCAATGTGTCATTCAAAAATTTAATAAAACATTATTTTATTATGGTCTCAATGAGATATAAAATATTTTAAGTTTGTTTCTTTTTTTGTATCACAAATGAAGTAAATTTTTATTGTTGATTGAATCTTAGGTTAGCATGCTACTTTCTAAATGTTAATGATTCAAGTAATTTAAAGTTTATAAATCACAACGAGACACAAGACCTTAACGTTTATGTTATTTGCAAACACGAGCACTTGGTAAAAATCAAGACATCAAAATAATAAACGTTTGTAAATACTAAGAGCAAAATTTCTAACACGAATTAGACTCATAAAGACTTTTACTGAATTTTTGGTTTGAAAGCAAAGTTGTAGCTCTCTAGAAAAGAACATATTCACAAGCTGTTCAACATAGTTGCAGTTTTTTGAATAAGAATTCTGACATGGACTATGGCAAACTTGAATGTTTTGCGCTCTTTAGCGGATTGTGACAAGAATTTGTGTGACATTAGGTCTAGAATACTTATTTGTTACTAGGTGATTTTTTATCTAAACTATAATATTTTGTCCATATTAAGGGGTACCAACAACAACTAAAGTCCATTATTAAGTTACATGGAGATCTTTATTGGAAATTTTCGAAGTTTAACTTCATCATCAGCATCTGTATGAATACATACACAAAATAAAACACATTAGTTATATAAATCAAAAGATATACAGGAAGTCAAACATGTTAAATGAAAACATTAGTTTAGCTAGACAATAATCTAATCATCCCGTTAAAATGTACACAAAGAAATTTAAACTCTATCATTTGATGTTGAATGCTCTTCTCTTATACTCATCTTTAGTCTTTATCTCAGGTTTAAGTTCATGCTGGAATAACATAATAACAATAATGATGTTTTGTCGTGTATTTTTTTCTTGACTTTTTGACGTCATCTTCGTATAATTTCCTGTTTCATATCGTTCTCATCCTTCATCTAGATAAGCTTACACAGGACTTCCTTGTTTGGAACATTCAAACAGATTTGAGAATAGATAACATTATTTTCAGCAGCACTTTTTTAATTTTCAATTCCTCATCTCTTTACTATAATTCTAAACTGGATTTGATTCGTATCAATTCTGGGACCACATATTTTCCCATTAATTGTTATGATTGGTTTGAGAACCTCGTGCAGTATTGAATCTAGCGAAATGCCTCTCGCCAGATAAACCCAGAATATATGTGATGAAGCTTATTAGTTAACAAGCAGTATCATTTATTAATCCAATTCCCATTTTCCAAGCAATTTGAATGACATTAACCATGCTGACCCTTGTTTACTAAAAGCATTCAAACTAAGGGGGGTATTATTTAAATAGAGAAATAATAAAACCAGTATCACGTTTTATGTCACAATGCAAAATATCCATCCAAATAGGCGTCTGGAATAAGTTCTATATTAGCGATCGGCAACTATCAAGTTATGTAATTACAGTTGACTATTATGTTAAAGACAAAAATACATATAAGTCGATAACGCTTGTAAACAGTTGCTTACCACTCATAGCAGTTGGTATATAGTATCAAGCAGTATAGAATGGTACATTGAAGTTAGCATGATATTGAAAAAATACAGGAAATGCAAGATTGACAGATAAGCCATCAAGGTCGAGGAAGATGGATTTACTGTGGAATACTTGCTAAAAAACAAAAATAAGTTATTGTTGTATTTATTGGATATCTGATGGAGTATGTGGGAATGTTTGGATGGGTTGTGGGTAATGTGATGGCATGAAAGTGTTAGTAGGGTAAACAAAAAGTTAACCATTGCATCCGAGGAAGCAGAATACATCACTCATTTGTACTAGCATGCATGTGATTCAAATGAACTTCATTTATTTTCACTTTAATCCCGGCTGAGTCATCCCAAATACTTGTTTAAATAGTGGTATTCAGAAGCAATCTCGCATGGCGTCTAGTATCAAGATGATTTTGCTAGGACCTGTCGGTCAAGTTTAAGCATACTTTTGGCAGGTACTATATTCTATACTCCACATTATATCATGTTACGGCACATAAAATGTGAAATTATAACCATCGTCATTATATCCTTCCATATATTTAGCGAAATGTTGATATCTCTTGATTAACACATTCATTACGATAATGACTTGATCATGCTACTAAAGACATGCACATTTATCAAACAACAACAAAAAACTAATGTGATTTGACTGTATATTTTTTGTAAAAAACATAGCCGAAGGCGTTGGAAAATCGTACAAATAGAACTAGGCACACATAGTGAAAGAAAGCATCAGAGATTGTGTTGAGTCTAGTTAGACAATAATAAACCAAGTTGGCCAAACAGGAAGAAATAGGAGATAATGTGATAGAAGGTATTGAATGGACGACAAAGGGAATCCTCGCGCATTGCATAATAGACTCAGCTTGGAATCGTTCCTGTTATGTTTGGCGATTACTCCAAGTAAATTACTTTCGTGATAACGTCACGTCGTTAAACGGGCTGAAACTGTGTTTATAGAGCGATTGTTTGCTCAAGTATGAACGCAGTTAAATATAAAAAATAATATTCGTCTTCGTGTATACAACGATTGTTTGGTTGGGACTGTGTTTAAAGCAAGTGCACATAAAGAATAAAGAAATTAAGATATATTTTTCCAATATGATTCAAAGCAGCAGCACGCAAACACATAAACGCACAAAAACTATCAAGCTACTAAAGCCCGCTTTTTGTCAAAATATTTTGTTATTTTATTGATTTATTTTATTTGTTACAGTTGCATGGAAGTTCAAAGTTATATCTAAGTTCAAGACAATGAAATCAATGCCTTAGAAGGTATTTCATCGACGACAAAAATACCAATGGGCCTATATATCTACATCTAATTTTGTATTCTACATGTTAACAGTGATTGTTTTATTGAACTTATCCCCCAGTCTTTGAACATGAACAACAAAGATGTTCGCAGCACACTTTCATCAAGGATTATTTTGTTTCGAACTCATAGCCAAGACTTAAAATTTTTTGCCTGGACGTGTTTTCAACTGACCATTGCGGAATGAACGAAATAAAAGAACAGAAAATTATGTCTGAACGCTCTCAAAGTATACTGCATCAAGAGTCCAATGTTTATGCGATGCACGCACAGAAATAAGGAAGTCGGTAATAAACATGAAAAAAGTAATAATAACAAAACAAATTAATCATTCTAAACATAATTTTTCTATGTAAGATCTATCAACATATTTTGACGGCCAATTTGACTTTTGTACGTTCATATCATTTGGTCAGTCTTACCCTTTTTCTTCTCTCTTTTATTCCGTTTAAATGGTAAAAGACACAGTGAAGTTGACATTCTGAAAGTTCATTTTTCATCCACAAGTTCTTGTGCCAATGGCTTTCGGTTTTCCGTTTCTCTTGTCTTGTTGTAAGATGCAGTCTGACGCGCATTCGAGGTATAGTTGTGTTCTAAAGACAACCAATACCGAGAAACTGTAGCTTCCGTGCTGAACAAAACAGACTTTGTACGTTCATGTTTAAATCGATCAAAGTCTTTTCAGAAACTCATTTTCAATTAAATTGCAATATCGTGAGAACAACAAAAAAGATAGTGTGAAACTTTTCAAAAATAGTAAGTAAGATTCAATTTGCTTAAATTGTTAAAACATAATTTCCGTCTTTCTTATGATGTTAAATATGCGAGCACTAAAACGTAAAAGTGTGACGGACACCAACAATATGACTGAGGTTTGCAATTAAAATATTCAGTTTGAACAATATTTAGTATCAGTAGCATAAGTAAAATTCCAAAACTCATAGTATCGCTCATCGCTGTCCTTAAAGATCATTAATCTTCAAATCTAGAAATCTCTTAAAGCATCTGTAGTGTTTACCAAAGATATGTTATTAGAAACTGAATTATGTCGTGTGAACCGTGCGTATAGTGAAGTGAAACGGAAGAATCCCCCGCATATAACACGAAAAGACTCCTTAGAGATAATTTGTCTTCCATATTTGTTCAATATATCCAGTGCATGCAATTATACCAGTTTACTGTAATTTATCTTATGGGCTCAACATTTGGATCCAATTGTGTGATTGTTTACAGAACGTCTCTTTACAGACCTTTTTTTAATATGCAATCATGGCCGTCTTAAAAATGTTTTTGCTACTTGGAAATACATATATTGTATTGCGATTTATATCATTACAGTTTTTACAAATATCTTTAACGTGATAATTTTACCATAATCATTATTCCGATTTATAAACAAAATAAACGGCACGAATAAGGGATGGTAATTTATTCGTGTAGAACATAGGCAATCCCAATGTTTGGTTAAGCATTGACCCTGTTCAGGAAGGGCTAAATCTATATGGATGTGTCTTGGATGAGAAAAGAGTAAGAATTCTGATATGTAGTATTTGTAGTGAGAAGATGAATCCATATGGATGATGAATATTGTTTTCAATTAGTCTCAGTGGCTATATTTTGAAATTCTTGTGAGATAAAGATATTTTTAAAAGGTCCCAACTAAGTTGTCCACACGACTAGATGTTTACCCATCATACTAAAGATAAAAAACGCTGCGTTAAGTCAGAAAGAAGCGAATAGTGCAAATCCCGTAGATATTATAAAATTTGATTACGACTCTTGCCATTTCTGCTTTTAATGCGTGGCTGAACAAAATGAAACTCATCTTCATTATGATGTACCCAAGCATTCCACTCTATACTCTATATGTAAACTTTCTTTGACGGAATGTGTCTAACTGCCCCTTCGGTACCAAAAGATTGACAGGAAGGCTGATCACACAGCAAGGTTCTTCGAGGTATTTTACGGTGATATCTTCTGTTTGAACTTTTAACATGACTTTGTGTCAAGGCAAATCTCCTTGACAAGCCTGTGATAAAACATACTGTTTGTGTTGCCAAGAATCAGTGTCAAAGCAGATCTACTGGAAATAAGGTCTTATAAGTTAAAGTCGGGGGGGGGGGGGGGGGGGTAGGGGTTTAACCCCATGACTCAATCGGACTAGGATTTTAATGATCTTAATGGTACATAGCAGTTTTGCCTTAGCAAAAAATCGATTACGGAACTGTGTGATTTTTAAAGTATTAACATAGATTTCAACTTTTTAATGGATAATGATCGGCATATCCTCTAAGCTATATAACAGATCGAATACGGAAGAAAAGAAAACAAACGATGAGAGAGGATAAAAGAAAAATAGTCAGCGAGTGGATACAACTTTATTCTATGATAGGACAATAGTACGTGATTGGCAAAGAAGATGAAACCATTCTAAGATTACACTCGCACAAACACATTTGTTGTCATTTGTCCATTACTCTGAATTCCTCCTCCACGGAGAAATGACATCAAAATAATCGATGAATAGTCCACGTAAAGCTCTAGAACACGGCAATCGTAAATATGTGATCGATTTCAAAATAGCGACGAGATTTCATGATTCTATATAAATAACATATTGCAGATCTATTGGGATTGACTTCAATTTGAATATAATGGAATCCAGGCAGTTCTTGCAAAAAATATCTAGACAAGACACGCATCTGATATAAGCTGTCTATAGCGATTTCCAAATATCAAGTTTGATGTTATCTCAGTTGCCTACTATGTTTTCAAGACGCCTGTGTATATTTAAGCCCACTTTTGTTATTTTCATTGTGAGATAATTCAAAATGTTTAAAGGGTTCTATATATGTTCACTACAGAAATCCAACGAAACTGAAATCCTAACAAAGTCGACCTGACTAAAAATCGAATTGAATTCTATCGAAGTTGCAAATCTTAGATGAAATATTTGTTTTTGTTTTCCTATAGAATATGTCCGAACTTAAAATTGAATAAAAACTAATTCAGCTTTGAATGTGAACATTTTGATCTTTTCGGAAAATAGATAATTTCGGTTATGAAAAGTTGAACTGTTAACAGCAAAAATAATGGCAACTGTCGTATAAATTCATGAATTGATTCCAACAAATCTAATGTGGAATCGGTCTGGCAACTTCAAATCACTGTTTTTCTATTGGAGTGATTTTTGGGTAGATAATGGAGGCAATTAGAAAGGGCAGAAATGTCATGTAAGGGGATATAACTTAGATATTGGCAATACATTCAAACGTGGCTCACGCACAAGCTGATATCAAAGAAGTAACTACCCTTGTATAAAGAGGGCATTATCAATCAGGGTAGACAGACAGTTTAATATCTTAGACATCATGTCATGCGTTCTGGGTAATAGTGTTTGCTCTACATAACGGAATATATGGGACTGGCGAACACTTTATCCCAACACCCAGACAAATATTTTAAAATGGTCTGTCAACTCCAAGAATAGACCTTGATAGACCAGGGTAAATTCATGTCAGAATCAATTATTTATAAGCTTTGACTTACACTACTGACATAACAGCTGAGAGCAACTTTCATTAATAAGAGTGATAGGATGTCTACATCTAAAATGTCTTTTTGCACTCTCGCAGGTTCATCGGGCACAAGGAATTATTTAAGACCAGTGAATCAAGTCATACAATTTTGGCTCATTTTTTGTACTTCCTGATTCAACAGTCGTAAGGGGAGGATTAAGTAGCATCATATGCGATATTAAAACAGGAAATAGCTGTGGTTAATTAGGTAGAACACAGATTTAAGGGTGTTAGTGTTGTAGAATCTGTGTGTCTTTATATTCTGAAAGTCATCTTTTCAAGGAACCAATTTCCCCAAAACGCACTTCGCTTTTCTTGGGTTTATTAATTATCTATTATTGTCCATATGAGAGTTAAGATTCATGTTTTTGGTAAAGGTAAAATTATTACTTCAAAGAACTTCAGAAATACGCATGTCATCAAATAGCTTTATCGAAAACCTGATGACATTTAAGGTTCCCTTTATCATAACATTTGGGTTTAATGGCACCTTCACGCGTTCACTTCTTCGAAATGTATCGAAATGTCAATTGTAATCGTTTAGATATGTTTGATGAATGTTTTATCAGCGTTTCATCATTGTGATAAGTGTCATGACTTATATTGAATTACATAATCATCAAATAACATTTAGGAAAAGAGATGAGGAAATGGAGAAGAAATATTGTTTTTGCTAGAGCTGGAGTTTATAATATATGTGTATGTGCTAGCTTATTTGTTCCATACAATATATTTATCTTTTGACTGCGGGAAGTTTCCTTTAGTGTAATGTTTACTATATTTATTGTGTGGAAATTTTAGTTATTTTAAATTAAAAAAAAACTTATGTCAATCATCATCATCGTTCGCATATAATTATACCATTGAACATTCACAAAAACGAGCATTCCGTCGAGCGTAGAATTTGACTAGCCGGTTCAATATTTTCCAGACCTTACGTCCACTGATGCTGATCGCTAGCGGTTATGTTTTGGTAAAATAATGGTCTCATCTTGGGGAAAAAAGTTTTTGTGATACGGAACTGATTTTTTTTTAAATTTGAGACGAATTTCGTGAATTTCCGATGTCTTTCATTTCTTTACTATAGGTCACCCCTAAATAGATGTCTTTGCGGGTTTTGAGACACGTCTTGATTTTGGTCACCTTAGGGTCCAAAAGCCTGCAATAGTTAAGACTTAAGGGATTCAAACCAGCATTTAGTTACCCTGAGTTACACATATTTTCAACTTTAGATTGAATCTACAATTACAACTATTCAAACATTCTATTTGACTGCTATTTTGTAGAATTCGTTAGATTCAATGAAGAAGATCTTGATCATTTTCGTATTTCTAGAATATTCTCTTTTGAAACAAATGGATACGATTATTCACAAATGTTCAACTGATTCATTCAGGAAATCAGAAGAAACTGATGAGATCATTGTATTACCGGTATGCCAACATTTGATTCGACAGCAAAACTATATCTGGTGTTTGTGGCATTGGTTTTTATTAACGGCTGAATATTATCTTCGGTCTTTTACTAATACATGTGTGGATTATTGCAGCAGAAATAAACAAAGCAAAAACACATTTCCAATTGACCCACAGTTGACACAAATACAAATGTATGTATTTAATGATTGATGTATTATATAACAGGAAAAGGTGCTCCTTTCTAAGTCATGTGTTGATATGGTAGATTATCTGAAAAGTAAGTTACTTTAGGTACCATTTCAGAGTTCTCAAATTTAATGTATATTACCATAGATAACATATACGTTTACAACAGGTATGCTATTATCAATTGACGAATAGAATAGTTCAGAGTTTGAATCTGGCTGTTGTCTTAAAATGTATAAAGGTTTGAAAGCCGTCTGATTTGTTGTGACCAAATAAAAAAGGACTGTCTTGTTTTTACCTCCATCGTACTGCATGGAACTACCAAGGGTTGTAGGCCAGCAATGACCTGACTGTAAAAGACTAACAAGTAATTTGAGAGTTTGCATTAACAGCTAAAATCTTTGTTATATAGGCAAACTTTTACCCTTCCTAAATAGACCATGCTTACAATATTCAGGATAACAGGAATCCGTCTAGAATTATAGAAGCTCAAAACAAATACATAGGCTTTTAAGCACCAAAACATGATATCAGTCTGATACATAATGGGAATCGATGAGAAACAACGAGTGTTTTGATGGTCGGAAACACCACATGCCATGAAGATCCATGTACAATTTGGCAATACAAAAAAACGTGATCATCGTTAAATCTCTTTATTTTTGAGAAGCCTTATATTATGCTGCAATGTCTTATAATATAACTGTTGTAAACAACAAGCTATGCAAAAGTTGTTTCAATAATATATATGAATCAAGCCCAATAAAATAAGTTTTAAAAAGAAATAAAAATAGATGTCTTGAGACAACTACATGATATTATGAATAAATGGCAATTCATCAGAATATCATGGGCGGGATATTATGATGTCGCAACGCAAAGAGAAGGTTTTTCATCACGCTTATAAGGAAATTAAAAAGAACGCAACGCGAAGATGATGTTATTCCATATTTCAATCTGTTTAATGTAAGACAAGGAAGTTTTGTTAAGCTAATCTAGATGAAGGATGAGAACAAAATCAAACAGGAAATTACACCGTGTCGATAGCTCAAGACATAAACATTCACACCACAGCATCATGAATTAAAAATAAATCTTCTATGTCCAGACCGGTATGCTTTACTGAATAACACCGCTTTCTATCATCCTCCTCTTAGTGGCCTCATATATTTAGATTTGCCATGATTCTCATAAGCTGTCCCAATCAAAGAACTGACGCTAAATATAACAGATTGTGGACAGAATGTTTTTCTTTATGGCTACGAATTTACTTTTTAGACCCAAAATAATTCAATAGTGAAAGGTTTTGTCGGATTTCGTACAAGAACCTTTGCCTTTCGTCATTTACACAACTATTATATATTCTTTTGATCTTATAATCTTTAACTAAGTGCGCATGTTTGTAGAAAACGTGAACCTCTTGTGTTTCTTTGTGTTTAATTAACGTACTTTATCTTTATCAGAGTACTTGGATCATTGAAGTAGGAAACAAGAGTTGGACGAAGTTCAATCAACAATAAATATTTGGCTTCTTTCAAGCTGAAGATCTAAATATGTCATTAGAACATTTGCACTTCGTATTCATAAAAGTAAATTCTTTAGCTGCTTTATGTTTCACCAAGTGCGCATGTTTGCAAAAAAAACTTGAACGTCTTGTGTTTATTGTGTTAAACAAACGTTATTTATCTATCTTGTAAAATTAATTGAATTATTAAACTGTATAAAACAGTGAGCGAACGAAAGACAAGCACATTATTAACATTAAAACATGAATATCATCAAATCGATCACAACGTTCTCTGTGACACAGGTCTCATAAGCCATAAGGGGAGAGCACCTCTTACATCTTTCTCGTCTGGGAGATGTTCATTGCTCCCTGTCTCCTACACCATGTTCCAATTTCCTTGATGTCAATGTCCCAATTCTCTATAATCACCCCCCCCCCCTACCAGATATAGGATTACTATTCTTTTTTTATACATTCGTGAACCAGACGACAAATTATATCTGGATATAAACAAACAAGTTTAAGTTTAACACATCTCGTAACATAGATATATTGGGTTCTTAGATAGGTATCTGAAATAACACATTGTTCGTATATTGTATAGTAGTATCTTATTTATGTATTAAACCTGTTCATATTACTTTCATGTTGTGAAAAGATTGTAGAAAATGTGATCGATGGCGGTCAGTAAAGCCTCGTCATTCCCCCTTCCCGCCATTCTACACCACCAGTCTCATATTACAGAAAGCATCACAGAACATAATTGAAATTATCTTGTGACTCTTTATTTGTACTCCCTAAATCGTATTTTTGTGTTGGGGCTTAAAAAGTTGTAAAAGAAGAACGCAAAATTCCACACAAAAATAATCAAATAACTTATCAGTTCAAGAGTTTTAATCACAAAAAATGGGCGTGATAAAAAGCACGGAATCAATATTTCTAAAAAATGGCGAAAAAAGATGCGCAACAAAAGTTGCAAAAACAATAACGGAAAAAAGAGTTGTGAAAAAAATTGATCCGGAAAAAAGTTGCCAACTCTAACCCTTAACCCTACGAGCCAAACTTGCAAATATTCGGAAGTTTAAAATTGTTTACATAATCAAGCATATTTTGTGCGATAAACCAGAGTGCAAAATATCTCGCTCTCGCTCGCTCGTAGATGATGAAAGTTTGAAGTTGTGCGCTTACTTTCAACTTGAAACATGTACATAACTTTTGTCAAGATAGTGACACACCAATGACTTACAGCTTACAGCTACAGAAAAAGTGGATCAGGCTTGCAAAATAATTTTTAGAGGTATTGCAAGACGAGCGATCAGATTTAATGTTTTGAATATTTTGTATATCTTGTATATATTCAAATGCTCAAAAGTAACCGTAACCAGTGGTATGTTAAATGAACAAATATTACAGCCTCAGAAATAATATTTCGTACACAGATGTTCTATGTTGTCTTTTGTTTCATATGAAATTCTTGCAAAATATCTTAAAAAGGATGATCACAGAAACGAAAACAAATATGTTTACCCAAACAGCCATATCATTAGGTTTTAAGGGGGATATAGGTTT
>JAUUEB010232054.1:0-13497 GCA_032362205.1 Clione limacina | reverse complement strand
TTTTAATCGAAATTGAAAAATGAAGTGGCCGAAATCCGAGGAGTTTTCAAAGGGGGGTTAGGTTTAGGTAGGGTGAGTTGCCCCTTTTTTAAATTAAGAAAGTGCCCTTTTGAAAAGTATGCCCCTCCTGCCCTTTGTTTGTTCCGGCAGCCCTGCATGTATTCTGCTCAAAGTATAGTTTAGAACAGCATAACTTGCTTAATACTTTATGTATATTTATGTTTCCAATATGCTTATTAGTCTACTGTGACAAGATCATTGACAAATATTGCTCAAAAGAGAAGTAACTTCACAATAAAACATAATATCTTCGAAATTCCAACTTAACATTTTCCTTCACTGCACCACGACCAATGATCACATCAACATACTAATCTTAAATACATTTTTATTCATCTGGTGAAAAAAGAAGTTTTCCTCTTTAAAGGTTCAGGAGTTATAACGATTATTTTCATATTGTACAATTATTTAAAAACAACAACACTGAACTTTGTAAGCTATTACAATACTAAATCAAGAGAAAACCTTTGCTTCTTTAATCAAGAATGCTTAATTTCGATATAATTTTCGTATTCTATGCTTATAATGTTGCTGTTCGCTTTGAAATGATCCCAAGTATAGAATACAATATAATAAAAATAAAAATTTGCTTTAGAAGATGTGGAAGAAGACTGGCTTTCCCCAGAAAGGTTAGAATCAATCAATCTTGATGCCTCTTTCAAACCTATATGCAGAAGACTGTTCTCTTCCAATTCTTTTATGTCGACTAAAGAGCTGTGCACCATTATATCCTACATTGTTATTATCACAAACATACATATAGGACACCTTCAGTTGAAATGTTACAATTATTGCATGTTTAACTTTCGAGATATTGCCTTGTAAGGGTGATAAGGGGTCGTCCTATCATTGTGCTTGATTCCCTTTTCACAGCCATTTTACTTCATGATTTTGAAGATGACACTGGTTTAAGAATCTTATTTGTTGTTCAAAAAAGCTTGAAGTTTTTTTCAAAATGTGTTATTCTCATATCAGGCCTATTGGAGGCCATAGCTACTTGATTTTCATCAAAATGACTTTATTTTTGTTTCACTTGTTAATGGGGGTCTAGATGTGAACAATCAAAAAAATATATCTTTGAAATTTGCGACATGTGGAACTTTTTGCTGGAGAGTGTCACATTTTGTAAGATTTTAAAGATAGAGTTGTAAGCTAAAATGAGAAGTAGGAAAAAAGCGAAAAGAAATGGAGTAGAAAAATACAGTAAACAATGGTTTGACTGGAACTATTGATAAACCAAGGAGTTTCAGAAGTTGTCCCGTGTCTTTGTTAATATACTCTTTTAAAACTGATATTGTTCTCTCTTTTTAACCAAAGTAAATAAGAGTATGTTGAAGAGAAAACACATTTTTCTAGTTCACCATATACCATTTCATAGTTAATCATGGTTTCTTGAATTTTAAATATTGGCAGGATTCAACAGGGACACACATTAGCTAAAGAAGTTGGTAGGTGACAAAGTGGTACTAAAGTATGATCAATCACTACAAAGAACTTTACCACTTCCTGTCAAACCTCATTCACCAACTTAAAACAATGAAAAAGGGGAGTGAAGATAATTTCTCTTTCTTTCTTTCTTTCTTTCTTTCTTTCTTTCTTTCTTTTAGTTGTGTAATTTTTAAGCAAGTTTTAGAGGCGGGGAGGTTGATGAATGATGTAATGGGTGAGTAGCTGGATAGGGTAGTGTGCGTTAAGCATTAAGCATGGCACAAAGTAATGTCAAACATCAATCAGTAGTTTAGTCAATGTCTTTAAATTGTAGTAACAACTTCTCTATGATATTTTTGTTACGCTAAAATTGACATACACCTTTTAAACCGAAACTATGTCTAAACCGAAAGCAAAAAGACAGTCCCATGTCTTTTGGTGTAACAGTTGTTTACTGTTGTAGGTACTAAAAGCATAATAAAGAAGTTATAAGGTCAAATTTCGAAAACAGTTAGTCCTAGTATTAGCAATTATAAATAATGTTCATTTAAGTAAATCTATTTATCCACTTATCTACTTTGCCCAAATTATATTATCCCTGTGACCTGGAAATTTTGTTATACCAAAGTATTAGCCTGTTTACAAATGCATTATCACAAAAAAGAATAACATGAACAAACACATAATTTTTCTATTTTTATCATTTGCAACTTTGTTATGAAATCAAAAACTCTTATCGGCTGCCCTATAGCTTTTAGAAATTGAAGCAAACCTGATTGGCCTGAGGTAATGTGAAACAGAGCCCAGATAAAAGCATGCTTTTGCCAAGATGACTTGTGAAACTATGCAGCAAAAGCTTAACTCTTGAAGGTTGAAGTCAAGTACTATCTTTTGATGTTATTTGTTTTCTAATAAAGTAATTGTCACATTCTAGTAACCCTTCTAGTCACCACTGACTGTGAGCACTTAGAATGTTAGGAATGTTTGTGGTAGGAAAGATAGCAACAGTGATCAGAGATTTTAGAATTCAGGTGCTAGGGCTCAGTTAAACAAAATCAACATAATTTGGAGAGAAGAAATTAGCTCCAGGGGTGGATTTTTTATACTCTGGGCATAAAGACAAGGATGCTCTACAACCTCATAAATGCAAGTAGCAATTATGATGTATAATTGAGCTCAAAATACGCTTATTGGATTAAACTGAAACCACATCTTATCAAGGGAATCCTTCCATACAAAGAATAAGAAAATCTGCATGCATTATGTTTAGGGCTGGGATTTTAGCCAGACTTAAAAGACCTGGCTAATCTTTGGGATCATTGATCAAAAACTGGCTAACCAGTTACTTTAGCCAGTGTCAGTGTCGTTCAACATTTATAGCCAATAACCAGAGCTGTGAGATCACAGAGCCACTCGCAGTAATAGTTCGCGAGCCAGATGAACCTCTCTATACTCCATAGCCTTGCGTGATCGCGAATCGCCATGATGCAAGGAGTCACGCGCGTTGGGTTTTAGTTTTTACCACTTGTAGATATGTTGCTTTCACTTGACATAGTTAATTTTAAAGTGACGTAAGACAAAGGGACGTTACTATATTAACGGGCTGCAAGAAAGGTGTGTTGGGGGTGGGGTGGCGTCGAACTCAAAGGACAGTGGCCGAAACCCCTGTTGTCCCGACGCCCCGTTGTTTTTTGTTTTGTTTTGTTTGTTTTTGTTTTTTTTGTTTTTTTTTCTTGACTGTTCAACTTAAC
Source organism: Clione limacina (assembly GCA_032362205.1). Taxonomy (NCBI): domain Eukaryota; kingdom Metazoa; phylum Mollusca; class Gastropoda; order Pteropoda; family Clionidae; genus Clione; species Clione limacina. Next base: position 10,258 of record JAUUEB010232054.1, on the reverse strand, counting down.
CCAACTGAGTAAAAAGGAAAAGGACCCATTATTTTTACATTTGTGTTTAATCCCATTTATATAAAAATATAACTTTTTGCTCTAGGCTTAAGTTGAACAGTTTCTTTTTTGTTTTTTTCTCTCAACTTTATTTTTTCAAACTTTGTCAACATGTTCAGAAAATTGCATATTCACATATGAGGTATTTATGAGGTAAAATAAACATGTACATAATTGAAATTACAGGATCATTTAACATTTGAAATAAGGATAAAATATGTTGGACAATACATGGTAATCTTATTGCATTAATGATGATGCATGTTTATTTCTTCTTATTCAAAAAAAGAATCATATCGATCTTGGATGGCTTAATACAACTTCTTTTTGCCGAAACAAGCTGCCCAGCTTTGGAAAACAATCTCTCCGACGGTGTTGATGATGCTGGCATTGAAAGATATCGTCGAGCAAGTTTGGCAAGTCTTGGGTAATTCGATGCATTTGATTCCCACCAAGTAAGGGGGTTGTCAGTCCTTTTGATAGGTTCCAATTCCAAATAGCGATTGAGTTCCAATTCTGGCCCTTTCATCCCACTTGTCTTTGATGTTTTTTTCATTTGAGAAACTTTCTTGTCGTGGAAGTCCCAGAGACATAGTTGTTTGGGGGGAGTTGCTTCATCATCTGGATTTTCTGGAATTGGATCTTGAGATTCTTCTGGTTGGTTTTCTGGCTCTTCCTTATCCATTAAATCAATTAGGTGGCTTTTGGTCTTCATTGTGCAGATTTCAGATAAATGCATGGTTTTGTATCTTGGGTCGAGGCAAGTAGCTGAGGTTGCAATCATGTTTTCTTCTATCTTCCCAAAACGTTTATCCATCTGGGTGATGAGGTGTTCTGTCAGTGTTGAAGGAGGCTGTGAATTCAAAAGATGATTGATTCCCTTCATTGTTGGGATAGCTTTTGAGAGGGATGACGTCTTTTCAGCAGACATCTCCTTCGTTGCCACTTCAAATGGGAGAAGTGCCCACACGACAGAGTTGATCGTTTTGAGTTCATCATCAGTGATACATAGTTTTGTCTTGTTTATCGCCGCGAGGGCCCCAAACACAGCTTGATGTTCCTCGCTATATCGGCGTAACATCTCCAGTGTTGAGTTCCACCTTGTCTCGACATCTTGGATTAACTTTCTTTCTTTTTGTCCAATGCTTTTTTGTACCATCCTCAATCTGTCGGATCCGATAGTCGAATGATTGAAATATTTAACAATATTTTTGACCTTTCCAATCACTCCTTTTATCTCACTTGTGGCTTCCTCACCTCCTAAAGCATGCTTCACAACAAGGTTCAGCGAGTGGGCGAAGCACCTGATATGTGGTAATTTCAGGTACTTCTCGACTGTTGATACTTCAACAGAAGCATTGTCTGTGGCCACGGCAGCGATCTTATCTTTGATGCCAAATTCAGTGAAGACATCTGTCAACAGTTGTGACACACTTAGTGCAGTATGATCATCATAATCCTGTGTAAGAGGTATCGTCTTCAATACTGCTGACCTTAGATTCCAGGAAGGCTCGGGTTCCAAAAACTGAGCGGTCACTGTTGTGTAAGATATGGTCTGGCGTGAGGTCCATGCATCTGTAGTGATTGATACATGCTCAGTACCATTGAACAGTAACTTCAGACTATCTTTTTCAATGTTGTATTTCTTTGGCAGAAGGATGTTTGATATTGTTTTTCTGTCAGGAAGTTTGTATCGAGAATCCAAGCAAGTCGTGAAGGCTTTGAATCCAGGGTCCTCTACGACGGAAAAAGGCTGCAGGTCATGAGTTATCATTGTCAGAAGATGTTCATCGAGTTTCAGCTTTCTTTGTGAGTTTGCGTCATATAGCTTGATTTTCTGTACAGCATTCACTATAGTTGGCTGGAAAAACGAAGATCCTTGAGGCTTTTGGTAGCTATCAGAGGGTTGATCAGATGAAGAAGCTTCTTGTGCATGCTGAGTACTAGGAAATGGTGCTATGAATACATGTTTTGAGTTCCAATGTCGCTTAAGGTTACTTGTGCTACCAGTGAAATTAAATACATGATGACAAATATTACATTCAACTTGACCAGGTGCTTTTGTCGTCATATGGTCCCATATGTCTGATACATTTTTACTACTAGCCATACTCATGAATGAAAGAAATATAGAGAAACAATTGTTATCAAGTAGAAAAAAGCAAACAAAATGTATGTTCTCAGCTATTGAATTTAACAAAATGTGTGTTATCAGCTATTAAACTATACACTTTTAAAAAAGGTGTTCATCTTCTCTTTACAAAATGTTTGCTGAAAATCTTTTCTTTATTAATTTATCTCAAAACAATTATTTTCTCTTACAATGTACTCTTTATCATTAGAAATCAGACTTAATAAATCTGATATTTAATATATCAATGTTAAAGACAAAAGATTTGAGAATAAAATTGTATGGACAATTAATCTTTACAACTATCTTTTCAAAGAGACAAATAAGAAAAGAGAGAGAGCTAAGTTCTTGGTTCGACAAAACGCAACATTTCAATTCTCTAGTCTCATTGATCGTCAAATGGGTGATTCCAAAATTTCGACACAAGATACAATCTATCAAACACATGAGGTGTTAAAAGTCACTTGTGCTCGCGTACGACATCGTATTCAAAGGGGATAAAATAAATTTACTAATTGTTTAACTAAAGTTTGTAACTACGACCCTTAGAGTGAATCAGTCAGCGGTGTAATAATATGGCTAAAGATCACTGGTTAAAAACATCAATTGCTCGAGTGATGCGCATTTCTGCTGGTTGTTACTTTCAGGACTAACCAGTAAATTGATCTATTAAACTGGTTAACCACGTCGACAGTTTTAGCCAGTTATAAACTGGTTTTTAACAAGTTATCCCCAAGGCCTAGTGCCAACCAATCGTCTTTGACGTCTCCGTAGAAGACCAGGAAAACTTCTTCTGTTTCAGCCAAAATTCTTTTGAAAATATCACACGTTGGTGAAGTTGTGATAAATCACAAATAAAATTAACAAATTGATCCGATCGTAGAGTACAGAACGGAGAAAAAAGGTTAAATTGTTACAAATAGCGTTAAGGTTTGATCAACACTGAATTAAAGATGGCTGATGACCAGATTTTTATGCATTTGCCAAAAAAAATAACAAAAATTTATATTTATGAAATTATAAATCTGATGCAGTGTTTTCCTGATAAATTTTATAACTGTAAAACATCAAATTAAACTTTAAATAGTGTATGAAACCATATGGGGCATCCATTACATTATAACCTACTGGAGACACCGGTAGATTCTTATCTTTTTAGGAAATATACCATAAAGCTACAGTACAAGATTTTGCCTTATATTTTGAATCCTATCATTTCAATTAAATTGTGTACCCATTTTCACCTGGTTCATGTGAGGAAATGCTTGAAATACTTTTCCTATAGTGTTTATTTGCTGTAAACTAGAATATTGTTAGATAATTTGGTCATCATCGTTCACGTCAGAAACTTAATTACAAATACTGCTTGTTTTTTTGTCATTAATCTGCTTTAATATCAAATTTATTTTGTACCAGCACATTACATCATATGCTTAACATCCATCCCCTGCTTACCAGGACTTGCTTGCTGGAGTAGATGATTAAACAATTGTTAAACATATTAAGATAAAACTCTTTAAAAACATTATTAATATTAAATTAAACTAATAATATGCACTGGTTTTGTATCCATCATGTGATGATTTTATGATTCATGTTTCAGTTGTAATTTAAATGATATAGAGGTCATTTTAGCGTGATAAATCAATCAATTCTCTTGACTTATCTGATATCTACAACTTAATAAATGGACACAATGTTGAATTTATCCTGTTAGGGTATCTATTGACAAACCTTTCTACGTTTCCTGTGGAGTCTAAAAAAAAACAGCTCCCCGCATTGCTGAATTGTCTCAAGGACCTGGCTCATCAGAGGGTCAATAAATCCAACTACAAAGCCATGAGTAATGTCTGCTTTCCAGAGAATGTTGTTGTCCTCACAAAAATTCTTGATAGACAATATCAATTCATGTTGACTGAGTTTCCCAGCTAGACGTCCATATTTGCCAGTGTTAGACTAGTTAAAAATACTGTATCAGAAAAAAAACAACAAAACAAATTATGCTTTTTTAAAGAGGGCGGCTGGAAAAACGTTGTGGGTTCAATCCCGTCAATGGACACATTTTTCAAGGTTAAAAAAATGTATAAAGCTATCCTGCTTGGTGCATACCACTCGTGCAAACAGATTTCATTATCAGAACATCTGTTGTGCAAAAAAACATGAGTGTGTTTAAAGCAGTATGCTAACGCAAAATTAAAAAGCTTAAAGCGAATGATCAAGAAGAAGAAGAGAAGACTATATAAAAGTCATATGTCATCAAGTGCAGGGAGGTCAAAATTGCCAATTTTTTGATGATGTAATATATGAACATTCCCTTACATACTGGGGTGTAGATAGCTCAGTTGGCGACGTTCTGTCACCAAGAACCCTGCGGATTCGATCTCTAGCCTCGACCATATTTTGTGATTGAAATCCCCCCCGCGACTCAGCGGCCAGTTGTGAAAATGAGAAGCTAACCTCTTAAGGTCAAGCGAAGTAAAGTCGGTGAGGAAAGCAATGACAAACTACCTAGTTGCCGTTGTCTAAAAAGTCAGGAATCCTGATTACCCGAAGCTCAGGAATGAGTATGGGTTACTTTACTTTACCTTACATACTGCACTCCCTTTTATAATTTTAAAAGCCATGTGCAAAAAAGTTTAAATACTTACTATCTTATATGTTGATAGTCAGGAATCTGTGCCCGGTCTCCCATGACTAGATGGTAATTCCCAGGGTCTGCGTTCAGAATCAGTTTATGTTTTGATGTGAAAATATGGTTCTTAGCACTGCTCTTGCTGTGCCCAGAAGCAAACAGATTCTGCAATGTTTTGTCCATTTCAGAACTGACGCGGCGGTGGTTGAGCCCATATGCTCCTTTCACAACATGGTTGTGTGACCACTGCAGCTTGATGCAGACACCGTGAAGTTGACTAGGAGAAAAAATTAAACAATTTTGTATCAAAACATTACATGTCAGATGTGGACCTTGTCATCAAAAGATTCCGCATGTTACGAAATTCAAAAATTATTTTCTTAAGATTTTTAAGTGTAGACACTCTCATGAACATCAGGAAGAAATATGAAGTAATCTTGATGAAAAATTGAATAGTTATAGCATTCTACGATAAGAGAAAAGCAAAGTTTGAAGAAAACAGCTTTTGAACCTTTAAGAAACAACAGGTTTTAGCCAATAGGTCAATAGGTACATGATACTCCCTCAGCGTGGCCAAATTTAACACTTTAACAGACTAATTGCTGCACTTAGGTTTTCTATGTCTTTCAGAACTGTGGATGTTATCCCAGTGCAGCAGTGCATAAACTCAGTTCCCAAATAATCTTATTGTTTTTTATAGCATATCAACTTACCTTGGTTGTTTTTCAATTTTTGCAACCATTTTGGATGTGCAGCCTGTCTGTTTGCCTCTTTGACTCTTTGGTACACCGAAGTGGTGGCATTTGTAGAATTTCTGAGAAACCAAAGAACAAAATTTGAGAATTTAATATAGTATGTGAATTCAAATCAACCACAAAAATCTCTGACTGTCATTCTATCACAGTCCCCATTGATACTAGACATAGTTCTTTACCTCAGCAAACATAGGAACAAAAACAAGGGAAACATGAACACAAACAAAAAGTACTCAAGAGAGACAGACCATTTAGCAGAGCATGTACTACAGTATATATTAGTAGACTCCTATTTTAATGTAGTGGAGGGGACCGGACAATTTTTTTATATCTCTTCCTGATAAGATTTTGGAACATCCATTGGTTTGGGCATTTGGAGAGCTTGGAGTTTGACTGTCATTAACACCTGTGACTCCCAGGGGTGGCATGAGAGGTTGAGATATGTCAAGAAAGCCCTATCCTCTGTAGAGGATTAAACAGGGCCAGTATAAATAAACATGGATATAACACTAATCTTTTCATTCAAATTTGGTATTTTCTAAATATCAAGGGAAAGTATTACCTTATATTTCTGCCTTTGACCTTTCAACGGTCTTGAGGTGTAAACAGAAAATGTTGAAAATGAAGACTCCTGGAAGTCTTTTTTCCACTGAACCAAGTCAAATTTGTTGCTTTCTGTAGCAATGCTGAATCTGACAGTAAAGTCAGATTCAGCAACACCAGGTTCAATTGCACATAATGTGTATGCATAGCTGGCTGGTAAGATGTCCTGCAAAGGAATAACAATTCTTATTACTCTTCGAAAAGGTTATGCTTAAAAAAGTTTCCATTTATAATAAGTTATTGCCAGAAAAATGATTTAAAAATGTACAATACTTGATACATTTATGATTTGAGGAACTGTACAGTTTTTAAAAATGTCACACATAAAAGTATTTGTCTATAAGACATTATTTTATCATCTAACATATATCAAGCATTATTAAAAACTTATATAATAAAATTTAATAATTATTAATAATAAATTATTATATTAATAGTGACTTACAGGATACATGCAATGAGTATGATTTACTTTTAAAGTAATAACTGCAAACTTCATTTGATATATGACTATTAACAGCAAACCCAACACCATGTAAAAAATATCAACACAAATTGGAAGATTCTCCGTAAAAAACAAAACATCATGTGATAAGTAAAAAAATGGATCACATAATTTAATATTTCTTTTACATAACCAATTAACACAAAAACACAGGGATGGAAAAAGCAACAACAGCAGCAATTGGTAACACAATCACAAGTCACTAAGCAGATTAGGATTGAATAGAAATACATATCAATGGATGATACTATTTCCTTCATTGAAATTCAATATAATTTTCATGATAGCATCATTTCTGAAGGAAAAGAGTAGGATGTTCAATTTTTTTTAAATATAACAAGAAAGTATCTGAAAAACAAAACAGAATGAAACCTTGACCCAGTACAATTCATAACCGCTTTCACACAATTTCAGAGCAAGTCTTAGATTAACTTATAACACAAGGGAAATAACTAAGCAAGAAACACACACAATCTAATGACAGACTTAACTCCCTTTGTTGAATTGTATGTAAAATATCTTTCTTGAGACAACATGAAACAAAATTAAAAATGTCACTTTAATTCAATAAACCCTGCAGTTTTAAATTCTCAGAATTCATTTATAGGATTATTAGAATCATCAGTGAGACGTTTAAAAGTGGGATTGCATCACCAAAACCCTTTTTCAATTTTGTCTCGCTATTTTTAATTTTGAAAACAAAAGTGAAAGTGGACTAAAAATGTAACTAAATTTTTCATTTTAGTCATCTTGTCAATCTAACAATATGCCTAAATTGAATTAAATCAAATGTCATATTCACTAGCGCCATGTTTGATAAAAAATATATTCACTTCAAACTGAAGTGTCATTGTAGAATTCACCGCAAAAACAAACGAGGAAAAAAACGGTACCCGAAACTTGCTTCACCAATCTTTACCACAGGAGAGTTATAGTCCAGAACCCAGACCGTAAACAAAGCACCCCCATACCAAATAAAGGCTATGTAATATTTGTCAATGGGTTTTAACAATCGTTCACCAATCTCTCTCCTGAAGGGTGAACAAAACAACATTTCAAATTGTGTTTTTTCTAATTTTAAAAAGCATTACATTCTTCAAACGATATATTACCGAGGATCCAGTAAGCCTATTATCACTAAAAAATGAATAATGCGAATAAAAAATGCATTGCATGTTTACATCAAGCTTTATTATGAATGATTGTATGTACAAAACCATATGGGGCATCCATTACATTATAACCTCAATAGACCTACTGGAGACACCTGTAGATTCTTATCTTCTTAGGAAATATACCATAAACCTACAGTACAAGATTTTGCCTTATATTTTGAATCCTATCATTTCAATTAAATTGGGTACCCATTTTCACCTGGTTCATGTGAGGAAATGCTTGAAATCCTTTTCCTATAGTGTTTATTTGCTGTAAACTAGAATATTGTTAGATAATTTGGGTCATCATTGTTCACGTCAGAAACTTAATAACAAATACTGCTTGTTGTTTTGTCATTAATCTGCTTTAATATCAAATTTACTTTGTACCAGCACATTACATTATATACGTATGTCAGTCTTTGCCATCTCCCAACATGGCTAAACAGAGTGGTGAGAAAATGCTGAAATTATAAAATTATACCTCATAAAGAAAAGTTCTGATGTTCAAGATGTATTTTTGATAGATGATTTATTCTTAAAAGACAAACTATTTGGTCTTCCAATATTGATTGATATTCTTTAATTAATCAATTATGTATTTTTCTGTTAGGATGTTTAAATGTTTTATTCAATCTGATAATAATGTTTTTTAAATACATCATTATCACAGCAGTAACATCAGAGACTTACTAGACTAATGGACTGCTGGTAATTTAACTGAATTAGTTTCACTTTTGATTTGCTATTGTTTCATTATACAATTAATTGTGTGTTGAATGAGGCCGAGATTGTGTGGCAATAAAATTCATAGAAATTAACTCATTAGAACATTGTGTAATAGAACCAACTCTCATGTACATGTGTCCATAATTAAAGGACCAAAACTGAAGTCGAATAAAACCGTAAATAAGAAAATTATTGTAGTCTTGATTTTTTTTAATTGTATTCATCAATTCAAGCAAATTTGTTCAATATCTTTTTTGAAACGATGATTTTTTCATTCCGAGAGCTTGGGCAGCCTGACATATTGAGCACATAGCTGTTGCTTTAAAATGATCATCTACCCTTTTGATTTGTTCATCATCTAGTTTTTTTCCTACGTTTGTCACCAAGTATGTTACCATCTTCATGAAACGGTCATACCAGGTTTCGATATGCACACGGTTTTATGCTGTCTTTGTAGGGTACATTTTCTTTGAACTATGAGGATTGATTGATATCTAACAGTATTGGTGGTTTTTTAAGTGCAGTAAAAATTCCTGAATTAGAAAGAAAGCTGTCTATATTTTTAGATAAAATGTAAAGGGTGAGGGCGATTAAGATGCCAACAATCTGTTCTATATTCAGATTTTAATTGTAACATTTTAAATAAAATGACTATTTTTGCCTAATGACGGACAATTGTCAGACCCGAAGTCACATTAAAAATACAAGCATATCAAACAAATTCGTTGACTTGATGAATACAATATAAAAAAAATCATACTACCATAACTTCATTATTAACTGTTTTATTTGACTTCAGTTCTGGTGCTTTAATTTTGGACATAATTATGTTGAGGTTAAAGATGTAGATTTGTTAACAAGTTCTTTAATTTTTCAGTTTTTAATTTTAATAAGTTTTATGTTTGTAGATAATTTTCTAATTAAATTTCTATACGCATTTATCTTTAGATTGATATACATTTTTTCTTAACTTAATGATATTTTTAATGACTTTTCCTTAGAAATATGACTTCAATTTGTAAATATTTGTCCTCTCAAGTCACAATTTCCCTAGTAGTTTGAAATGTTCAATGAACAGTAAACAACAGTTGTCACTGTGTGGTCAATGGTCACTTTTTGGATTAAAAGTAAAGTATGTTCCTCGAATATAATGCTATTTTGTTGAAAACTATGTATATTTTGTAATGTTTTATTTTAAGGATCCATGATGACCACCGGTCAGTTTTAAAAAAATTTAAATGAAATAAAATTGCAAAAGTTTCTCTTAGATATACAAAAGACCAGCTACCGTAATCTCAAATAGTCTTTGTATATAAAAGCTTAGTTTTAATTTATAAAAGATACATTGCATATCTTTCATAAAGATTTATTATGAATAATTTTATGTACAATGATGTCACATTTGTCAATTCACTTGTTATAGAATAAACTTTTGTTGTTTTTAAATTTCATCATTGTATCTTGTTGTTCTTTGTTATGCATTGTAACGTTATGTAATTAACTTAATTCATATTTTAAATGATTAAAAAAGCCTATAGTTTCACAACTACAGTAGAGTTTGTTTTTAACAATGTCGGTTTTAGCGAAATCTTGGATATAGCGAACAAAACAAATTTATTAACATAAATTCAATAATACCAAAAGGACATTATTTTGCTCTCCCTTTGTTTTTTCAGACTTTGGGAACAAATATCAAGATGAATCTTTGTT